>VIYQ01001201.1:0-12949 GCA_009928355.1 Chlorella sp. CH2018
GACCTCCCCCCCACCCCCCTGCCCCTCCCCACTGCAGCTGCCTGGTGCCGCAGTTCATGTGCAGCAGCCAGCTGGCCGTGACTGCCGGCTTCTGCATGTTGGGCAGCACAGAGAGCGAGGGGCCCAACACGCCCTTTGTCAAGCTGGATGCCATCACTCTGCCCTTCATCTCTGGCGCGCGCATCCCCGCTGCCACGACGGCATGAGCTGCGCTGGGCAGCCCCGCGGCACCGCACCGACCGCGGTGCCAGCAGCCCTGCTGGGCAGCCAGCGGCAGTGCGTCGATGCTGGCCAGCTAGTGCGTGCAGCACGACATTCATAGCCCATCGGCTCACAGCCAAGCAGCGGTGACAAGCGCTTCCATGTGATCCCCAAATGCCACCCCTCCCCATCCGTGCACTGGGTACCACCCTTCACATCCAAACTTCCGCTGCCGCTCCCCTGCTCCCCGCCATGCATGCATGCCCCGCCATTGCGGGGCCCCGCTGATTCTTTTCTCTGCATTGCTAGCCCGCGATCTGTCCCCACCGCCACCAACGCGCCGATGCGCCGCCAAATACCAGCCATTGATACATAGGGAAGGCCTGATTCGTATGTAACATGTAGAGCAGCAAGCGTCTCACAGGACACAGCAAGTGCTTGCAGGCGAATGCGTACAAGCATGAAAGCACCAGCTGGGCAGGGATTGGGGCCGATCTGTCGTGCTGACGCACCTTGTTTCTCTGCTGCATGCCATCTTGTGTGGCAGTCTCCAACCTGCATCACTGCCGCATGCCATTGTAGACAGCGTTGGTGACCTGGCTGCCCACGGTTGCACCGCTGCTCCAGATGCAGCCGGTGCACCACAGCATGCCGCACCAGCGGGCAAACTGGGCGGCCTTGCTTGGCTGCTGCTGCTGCTGCTGGGATGATGCGTGTGCATTGGCCTCCACAAAATGCTGCTGTACCTGCTGTGCCACAGGCGGCTGGTACACCCATTTGGCGTCTGCCGAGGGGTAGGGTTGTGGCTGCAGCTGACCTGCAAGGGCAGGGCAGCAGCAGGTAGGTCGATGCATGCCACACGCATACAACCAGAGGGGGTTGGCAACAGGCTAGACTCTTAGGGCCTGGCTCACCATAGCTGTAGCTCCCCTGCTGGGTGTGCTGTTGCTGCGGCTCGAGTGGCGATGCATAGAGGGCGGGATACAGCGGGGCAGGCTGCTGGGAGGGCGGCGCACACCATCCCACAGGGCATGTCGCCTGTTGCTGCGACGTGCCAGGGGGCGCCGCCCCTGCTGCCACTGGTGCTGGCTGGCCGGGCGGATAGGCTGCGTGATCAGGGGCGCGATCCAGCACGGCCCAGCCCGCTGGAGGGGCGGGAGGGGCTGCAAAGGGCTGCTCCATTCTGCGAGACCCGACCCTCCCGAGGTGCGGTGGCAGGCGGGCAGAAGCCGGCTGGCCTGAAAGGCAGCACGCTCTGAGTAAGGCGATCTCTTTCAGCAATGGGTGATTATTACCACAACTCTTATGCCTAGAGCCGTCCAATGGTGGGCAACCGGCGTTACATGGTGTGCCGGCCAACACAGCGCCAGCCGGGCGGCAGAGAAAACGTGTCTCTTCGCATTCCGGTCCCCCTTTGAGTTGCCTTGACACTGATGCGGTCTTTCAACGTGGCTCAGCCGGCAAGCAGACCAGCAACTTTCTAACAGAGCGGCAGTGCGTGGGGCAGCATGCATTGGATGGATGGTCTTGAAGCGTGGGGTGCGTGGCAAAGGCATTGGGCGGCAAGTGCAGAGTGCTGACCAAAACACGGGCGGGCGCCCAAAACTGCTCAGCAGCGTCAGGAGGCGCCGAGCGGGCTGTTGACGACACGATACACGGCCGCAAAGTGGAGCAGGGCTGCAGGCAGTGGCAGGGTGAGGGGTTGCAGGGTGTGGTTGGCAGCTGCTACGCGTGGTTCAGCTCACCCCCCGGGGCCCCGCTTGCAGTCCAGTGCTGCCCCAGCAAGCACACTGCAGCGCAGCAGCTTGCGCTACAATACGTTTTCACAGCCCACCTGCAATGGTCACGAGCGTGTGGAAGATCTGCAGGGTGCCGAGAGAGGGAAGTGGTGGCAGGGGGAGCGCGGTGAGAAGGGCCAGCAGCAAGGACACTTTGAAGCGGCCCAAGCCTGCGCGGCTCATCCACGCCCACCGAGTGCTGCAACCAGCCTCATTGGCGTTGCAGCCTCGCTGTCGCAAATGAACGGCCACCAACCCTATCCATACCCAGCACAGCTGCCACACACGGCTTGCCTCGTGATAGCCGTACACATGTGGCACGGGGTCGGGGCGCTTGAGGGCGTACACCAGCGCCCCCAAGCTGTAGACCACGCCGCCGCCCACGATGAGCGCGACGTCTGCGTTGGGCAGCACAGCGTGGAAGCGCTGCAGGAAGGGCAGGGCCGCCCAGCCAAGCGCCACGTACCTGTGGGGTGCAAGCATTTGGGCGCCACAGGATCAGTCGCGGGTTCGGTGCACACAGGCTGGCCAGTTGAGCTGGTGGTCCACGACACTCAGCAGCAGTGGCCAGCGACGCCAGCAATGCCAGCAGTGACAGCAGTGACAGCCACCTCCCTGCCGCCCAATGCCCATGCTTTGCACATACAGCCAGCCACTCACAGGCTGGCAGCCAGCGCCTTGGGGGTGTGTGCAAAGAACATGCACTGCGCAATGCCGGTCAGTGCGCCACCCCACACGATCGACAGCAGCCGGGTGGACTGCAGGAGGTTTAGGGTCGGACACAAAGGGGGTTCAGCATGAACATGCACAGCTTGAGGAAAGCAGGCCCCACTGCGGGCGGAGTGAGCTTGTGACATGCAACAGTGGAAGGCTTGCGACACTGCGTTTGCAGCAACAGGCCAGCAGCGTGGGCGGAACCCCCGCCCCGGCCAGCCAGCACACCTGCTCTGCGGGCAGCGCTATCAGCGCCAGCGGCGTGTTGGTGCCTGCGGCACGAGTGAGTGAGCGGGTGCGGATCGATGGTTTGAGGTTGGAGCTGCTCGCTCCCGAGGTGCACGCCATGCCGCCTACTCATCAGATAGGCTGCTCACCAGCAATCAGCAGGAAGATGGCTGCGTGGTCGAGGCGGCGGAAGAAGGCGCGCGCCTGGGGCTGCCACGTGGGGCGGTGGTACAGTGCTGACGCGCCAAACATGGCGGTGGTGCTGCAACAGGTTGAGTGGAAGGAGCAGGGAGCAGCGCAATGAATGGCTGGATGGCTCAGGAGCGGCGCAGCGTCAGAGCGGATGTCGAAAACAGGCGGCCACCACTGCCTCAACAGACAGAGGTACGGCTACAACCCCGGTGTACCGCCTGGTTCGCAACATCACCCCAGCCCAGCAAACGCATTCCACAGGAGACCTCACAGATGAGGGAAAGAATGCCACACTGCTTGCAACATCAGCTCACGCAGCCTGCTGCCCACGGCTGATTCCCAGCCGCAGTGAACCGGCTCACCTGATGGTGTACACCACACAGCCCCAGGCCGCTTTGGGCGTCTGCGCATCGAGCACCAACATGATGCCCACTCCCAGAGCCACAAAAACAGCATAGTGGTGGATGGCGCCTCGCAGGCGGGCCTTCTGCGGCGCGTCTGGCGTGGCATCTGCTGGCTGCTGTCCGGCGGTGGCGGTGGAGGTGGCGGTGGCGGTGGCGGGTGCGCCCGCTGGCACGCCTGCCGCGCGGCGCTGCGCTGTCGTCATTACGGACTCGTGTAAACGCCGATCTGCTAGCTGCTGGCGCCGCCGGGTTGTGCAGCGGCGAGGGAGGCGGCGGTGTGAACGCCTGGCGGCGTTAAAAGCAATGGGCGGCGGGACAGCACGCTCCCCTTTATCGCAGAAGCTCCGATCACGCGCTTTCGAGGCTGCCCGCATGCTTGGGCACCGCCCGCCCGCCTGGCGCCGTAGGTGCCGTCAGGTTTGGCTTCAGCGGCGGATGGCTTGCGCCCCGCACTTTCCTGACAGATGCAGGGTCACTCACAGGCATCGACTGCATCGTGGGTAAGTGGCCGGTGATGGTGGGGGCGCCCCCAGCTGCCACAAAGGCCCTGCCGCAGCAGGGATGCTTGCGCGGCACAGCCTTGCCACGGCCGATACTTGCCATCCATCCGCCCCCAGACGGCGCCAGTGCATCTCCACAGCAGATGCCAAGTTGCAGCACCGCCAGTGCTGTTGGCTGAACAGCAATGGCAGGTGAGAGCGTGGTGGGCCTTGGAGCATGCAATCCAGGAGGCGAGCGCACCTGCTCTTTCGCAGGCCGCCCAGGGTTGGTTGCGGGAAGGGGTGACAGCAGACATTCAGACATGCATTCATCGTCGCTGGCCACGCCGATGTCATGACACACCTTAGGACAGCCTGATGCTGGGACTACAGGAGGGAGGTCGCACAGATGCAGGGCGAGTGGCAGACGGTGCGCGGGATGCGGCGGTGGCGGGCAAGCAGCGGGAGGGCGGCAGGCAGACAAGGGCCCTTTGCAGAGCTGCCGGCCTTCCGATGGGCGCGTCACCCTTGTTAACAGCGCCTGGGCATTGCTGCAGGGCGCTGGCTCAGCTGCATGAGCAGCCTCACTGCGCGCGCCAACTCACCCAGCCGAGCAGCTCACTGCCCGATCGCAGCGTGCCAACACTTCGGGCTATTGGGCGGTGTACACAAGCACCGGCGGCAGCGCTGTTCGCCGCCAGGTGCTGCGGTCTTCGGGGCTGCCTTGTGCCTGTCGTGCCGGCCGCCGGAGCAGCCCGGCAGCGCTTGCAGCTTCTACTGCATGTCGCAGCAGCAGCAGGCACGCAGCGGCGGGTACCATAACAAACTGAAACCGCCCGGGCCCTGCTCGCCGCCTATCTGGCCCGCTGCCTTCACTCTCTGTGCTCTGCCCTGGTGACAAACATGGCGCACGCCCCTGCGAGGCCTGCAGCAGCGTTGTCTCCACCTGCGGCGCCCGCCACTCCTCTCCTGCCGCCCAGCCCACCAACGTGCCCTGCCGCTCTCTCGCTGCCCTGCAGGCATGCCATCCTGCTGTTGATTGGCAGGCAGGCACCGTAGTGGCAGCCTGGCTAAGACGGACAGCAGCGGCAGCGCGTTAGCCATGGCGCCGGCGCCGCACGCGGCGCTGAGCGTCATTGTCCGGGCGGGCCAGACGAGTGGCAGCGACAACGACGCACCCAGCGAGCCTCCCTCGCCGCTGCTGCGCGACGGCTGCACCCTGCTGGGCCCCACGCCCTCTGGCAGCCGCGGCCCAGCATCGGCAGCTCCCTCGCCACCCAATGGGCTGCTGGGCAGCGGCGCCGGGCTGTGTCGCCTGGCTTGCGGTGCCACAGCAGACGAGAGCGCAGACAGCAAGCGGGTGAGGCAGCAGGTGCATGCAGTGGCATGCTGCAGCAGGTGGAGCCGCATGCTGCAGGTTTGAATGTCTGACTGCGCACTGAAGAGAGGCTGGATGGCTGCAGCACATTACCCCCCTGCTGTCTCTGTCCTGTGTGGTGCAGATGCAGCGCAAGCTGGTTGCCGCGCTGTGCCTTGCCTTCATCTTTATGCTTGTGGAGGTGGCTGGCGGAATCTATGCCCACTCCCTTGCCATGTGAGTGCCAGCACCCAGCTGGCTGGCTTGGACATGAGCCGGCGTGCGGCGAACCAGCTGCTGCTGGCATGACGGCAGTTTGTGGTGCAGCCTGCCGCCTCACCGCTCTGCTCTGTTTGACCCTCCCCCCACACTGCCCATGCAGCATCACCGACGCGGCCCACCTGCTGTCCGATGTGTCTGGCTTTGCGGTGGCGGTGCTGGCAGCCATCTGGGCCAAGCGGCGCGCCTCCGCCCCCTTCAGCTTTGGCTACCACCGCGTGGAGGTAGGAGCGGCAGCAGGGCTGGGACAGCTGGGGCACGGGTCGCAGCAGTGTTGAGCATGGAGGCGAGACGACAAGCGGCCGAGGCCGTGTGCTCAAGCGACGCCATGCTTCACTCATCCTGGCTTGTCCGCCGCAGGTGCTGGGCGCTCTGGCATCGGTGATGATGGTTTGGGTGATTACTCTCAACCTGCTGGCTGAGGCCGTCCACCGGTTGATCGAGCCGGAGCCCGTGAATGGCAAGGGTGAGGCCTGGCATGGGTGGATGTCTCAGCCAAGTGCCACGCAGCCGGCAAGCGAGCTCCCCACGCCTGCCCAGCAGCGGCGCCTTGCTGCTTGCAGAGCAAACACAGCGACAGGGTGCGCCTGTTTCAACGAGATGCGCCCCTTCTGCTCAAATGCGTCCCTGCAGTCATGTTCATCGTGGCGGTCATTGGAGTGGCAGTTAACATTCTGATGATGCTGGTGCTGGGCCACCATCACCACGGCCATGCCTGCTCAGGGCACAGCCACGGGCCTGCCCACTCCCATGCACACCATGGCAGCTGTGGCAGCGGCAGTGGCGCAGCCTGCGAGCTGGCTGGCAGCTGCGGCGGCGGCGGCACGCAGGTGCACGTGCATGCACATGCGCAGGGCTGCTGCGGTGGGCAGCTGCACAGCCGGCATCGGTACGCGGCTGCACCGGCAGCAGATGTGGAGGCTGGGGAGCAGCTGCCGCTCAGCAGCCATGGCATGCTGCATGCCGCAGAGGAGGAGACAGACGGTGACTACGTGCTGAGCGCATTCCTGCCCATTCTAGGCGCGGCAGGCGCACCGCGCAGCGATGCCGGCGACCCCGAACCGCACGCAAAGCATGTGCAGCAGCGGCGGCAGCAGATGCAGCAGCAGCGGCAGGCCAAGCAGCAGGAGCAGCAGCTGAGCGGCGGTGGCGAGGGCGCCGAGAGCGATGCTGCGCTGGCAGCGCTCAAGGGGCAGTCGTGTGGCCACGGGCACGGCAACATGAACATGAGAGGTGCGTTCACATGCACCAATGATCAATGAGGACCAATAGACGCAGTGCAAGCCAGGTTGGGGTGGCCCAGGCTTTCTTCTGCCCCGCTGCTGCCATACTTGCTTGGTCCCCGTGTTGCTAAACCTAGTTTCTTTCCTGTTCTGGCCTCTCTCCCAGGCGCCATCATCCACGTCATCGGCGATTTTGTGCAGTCGATCGGCGTGGCGGTGGCGGGCGCGCTCATCTGGTGGCACCAGGTGGGAGGAGCGTGGGGCGGGAGGTTGCGGCAGCTGGGTGGTGAACAATCCCGGTGCTGCACAGGAGAAGGACCTGAAAGTGAATTCGGCTGACACAGTCCTGCCTGTCTCTGATCGTGACCTGTACAGGATGATCCACGGTGGCACATCGCCGACCCCATCTGCACATTCCTGTTTGCCATCCTGGTGCGCTGGTGGTTCTCTGTTGCCGTTGCCGCCTGGTGTGGTTTTGTGCGTGTGGCGGGCAGGCAGGGCTGGCTGGCACCCGGCCCTGGTCTTGCCAGGGCGAGATGTGCTGCCCTTGGCAAGGAAGCATCAGGGCTGCGTTGCATCCATCCCGTGGCTCAGCCTGTGTTGAGTCTGTGCATGTGCTGCAGAGCCCAGGCCATCTCTGATGTGCATCACTTGCACCGGCCGTGTTGGCTGTACAGCCGCTCAGGCGTGCATCAATCCATGCCTCCCCTGCCATTTGGTTCGCATTCTGGCACTCTGCAGGTGCTGTGGACCACAAAGGCGATCACCAAGGACATCTTCATGGTGCTGATGGAGCGCGCCCCAGCGGGGATGGACATGGAGGCTGTGCGCGCCGCCCTGGCGCAGGTGCGGGTGGGGAGTCTGGAGACAGCTGGCGTGGGCCTATTTGGCTTAAGTGCCAGAGGCCTTCGGGCAACTTGGGCGGCTGCTGCTGGAGCTTCTGTGGCTGCTGCCTGAAGCACAGCTAGTGGCAAAGCCTGGTGCTGTGGCTGTTCGTGCTGCCTCCCAGCGCCCTAACTGCGGTCCTGCTGCCATGCTGCCTGCCACAGGTGCGCGGCGTGCAATCAGTGGAGGATCTGCACGTTTGGTCCCTCACACCAGGTCAGCATTTGCTTTCGTAGATGCCCCTGCAACAGTCTGCAGTTTGGGTGCACAGTGCTCTGCACCTCAACCGCTGCTTTGCGCTGCTGTATCAAGCGGCTCTCGATGGTGCCTCCAAACTGCGCCTTGCACCCACCTTGCTCCCTCTTGTTCGGCCCGACGCCTGCAGGCATCCCGCTGCTTTCAGCGCACGTGGCGGTTGCCAAGGGCGCCGATGCAGCAGCGGTTGTGCAAGACGTGGAGCGCCTCTGCCGCCAGTCGCTGGGCGTTGAGCACACCACCATCCAGACGGTGCCGGCGGGCGCTGCTGCCAGCACCCGCCTCGAGAGCGTGTGAGCATACAACTCCTCCAACTGCTGACTAACTTGCTGAGCGCAACCGCGCATCCGTGACGTTTGTTGACTGAGCTACACCCCCCCTGTCTATACCGCGTATCCCTACCTTTATCAGTGCCTCTCCGCATTTGCCCTGAACACTGGCTCAGCTGCGCCATCCTCCGCTGCCCATCCCATGCCGCTTGGTCGGCGCTTCTTGCCTCCGCCTCTGTACCATTTCATGCTGCCCGGCGTTGACATTCATGCTGGAAAGCTGTCCTGTAGAACTATGCAGAAGTGAAGAAGGGTCGTCAAAGGACGAGATGACAATTCGTGGATTCGGGGGCGGAGCAAGCTATGCGCTGTGTGCCGTCGAAGCGCCTGGAATGTCTGCTGCCGCAGCGCAAGGCCTGCTGTTGCAACACAACTGCCTTACCCCCTGCTCTTCAACATAATTAGCGTCCAGCTGCGCTGCTCCGTTGACAGGGGAGCGACCGGAGCTGGGGACTGCTGCACCCTCGACAGGCAAGCTGCCGGCAGCTCGAAGTTCTCATTGTACTTGTTGCACTCTACTGGAGCACCGAGATCCCCGGCAAATGCCTCAACACGGCTGCCCCTTTGCGCGAGCTGCGGGCTGTTGCAGCGCTGCCCAGGGGCTTGTGCATGTATGTCGCGACCCTGTGAAGCTGCCAAAGGGCAGAATTGCTCTCCCGGGCTGCTGGCGCTCGCAGCCGACCCGCCGCTGCCGCTGCCGCAGCTGCCGCCACTCAATGTGCCCCTTGCCCCTTGCGTGCATGCAGCTCTGCTTGGCAGCCAATATGCGGCGCAGACGTGCGCCTCTGCTCGTGCTGCTGCTGGCCAGCATAGCTGCCGTGCAGCGCGCGTCGGCTGCAGGTGCGGGCTTGTCGGCGGAGGACGCGACAGCCCACGTGCACTCCAGCTGCTCCAACAGCTGCTGCACCCACTGCATCCCGGATCCCACAGATCCCTCACTCCCCAACCTCACCACACCTGCATGCCTCCCGCGTATCCTGCCGCCTGCAGTCGGCACGCTGCGCGTGGATCGAGTCATCTTCTCCGGCAAACTGGCTTCCGGGATGGGCGACTCGTCATACAAGGGCGGCCGCCTAGCCGACCTCACAGGCCCCGCTGCCGGCGGCGGTGTGGCCGCAACTTTCAACCCTAAGCCGGGCGCTGGTTTGCAGTTCTATTTTGGGGCTGGCGCCATTGATGCCTCCAAGTATGCGGGGCTGGCCTTCAAGATTGCGGCAGACACACGCTTTGCAGTCAACGGCGGCGTCACCGTAGGCGTGCAAGTGGCGCCTGGCACGCCAAAGGTGGGCTGGGGCTGGCCTTGCAATGCGTTGCTGCCCAGGAGCACCGTGGCGGTGGATCGCTGTGCAGCTTGCTGTGCTTGCATGCACAAAAGCATGACCTGGGCTGTCCATGGAAGGGCATCTGTTGTTTCGCAGGGTGCTCCATACTGCTACCGCTGATGCCCCTGTGCCTCCCCACCGCCCCCCGCCCTGCAGGGCGTGCCGCTGAAGAACTACTTGGTTGATGGCAAAGTGGGCCCCACCTGGCAGGCCGTGTTTGTGCCTCTGGCCGACCTGGGGGCTGGCAGCGCCCTGTCGCGCACGCTGAGCGTGTTCTGGGCTGGCGGCTCAGTGCAGCAGGCCCGCATGTACATCCAAGGGGTGGCGCTCGCGGCGCTGCCGCTGCCGGCCGTCCGCAAGCCGCCGCCGTCTTCACCCTCCCCCTCTCCATCACCCAAATCGCCCTCACCCTCGCCCTCGCCCTTGCCCTCACCATCACCTGTGCCCGGGCCGCCGCTGCCCACCAGCCCTTACTCACTCTACACTCAGGGGGCCGCCATCAAATGGAAGGACGGCACGCGGTTCAGCGCACGCGGCTGCAACGTGCGCTGGAGGGTTGAGGGTGGTGTGCAGTGACGTGTGACTGTCCATCCCGGTCACGCCGACTGGTGCCCAATGACTGCCTGTGCTTGGCAGCCCGCACTCACCAGCCGCCCATGCCTCTGGGTGCAAAGGCATCACAACGCTGTCCCTGCTTTGCCCTGCGCTGCCGCAGATCCAGGACACACGGTCGTGCGTGGCGTGCGTGGGCCAGCAGAATGCGAGCGAGGTCATCCGCCGCATGGACTTTGCCATCACCAGCATGTGAGTGGCTGGGCATGAGGCCCTGCAGTTTCCTTTGCCGTCACTAGCATGTGAGTGGCTGGGCATGAGGCCCGGAAGTTTCTGAGCGGGTGGGCACTTTGGCCACCAGTTTCTCAGCGACTGAGGACGCACAACCATCAGTCGTTGAAACCTGAAAAAATGGACGGGAGGATCAGGTGTGTTCACATGTGCTCCTCTCCTTGCTCCGCCCGCACAGGGGTGCCCGCATGTTCCGCCTCGACATGGAGACCTATTCCACTGGAGACGAGGCGCTGCAGTGGTGCTGGCCCGACTGCAACGTCGACTCCAAGTACCTGAATGACCTGGATACCATTGTCACCTGGGTGGCTAACAAGCATCCGGGGGTGCAGGTGGGTGCGGGGCGGGTGTGGAAGCGAGGCAGCTGATGCCGCGCTGTCTGTAGCCATGCCGCCGACAAGTCACCATGCAGGTGCAGATGCACAAGCCCCTGCTGATGGCAGCATGCGCTTGTCAAGCATGCAGCTCACAGACGCGCTCTGCATTGCCCCGCCTTCAGGTGCTGCTGGCTGCCTGGAACAGCAAGCACGGCTGGTGAGTAACAGTGGAGTAGTTGGGCTCTCTGTCCAGCTGGATCTATCAATCTATAGCTGCACCAGCTTGCTGGTGGGGTTGGCATGCAGGTGGATGCCCTCTCTCGGGCAGCGCTGCTGCTGGCGTCCAGCTTACAGCCCACCCCCTCAACACACTCTGCGCTACCCTGGCCCCCAGCGCCTGCCGCTGCGGAGTGCACAGCCGCAGTGATGCCTGCTCCGGATCCCACCTCCCCCACTCTGCAGGGGCATGACTGACCTTGAATGGCCGACGGCCACTACCAACGCGCTGTGGCGCACCATTGTGGCCAAGCTGGGCAAGCACCCGCACGTGTGGTGGGGCGTCAGCAACGAGCCAGAGTACAACTTTGATGGCGCGCAGGATGCGCAGGTGGGATTGACATGGGTTCGTGTTTGTTGGGGGCGCTGTGCTGTGTGTAGCTACTGTGCTGCGCATCACGCTAACATGTAGCTCCCATTGAAATCGCGCCCACCAACAAGTGACTCGAATGCATGTCCCCTCAAGTGCCCCCCCATACCTGCAGGTGTGGCAGGCCATGAACACTGCGGTGGCATCCATCCGAGCGGCGGAGAAGGATGCAGGGCAGTACCCGCACATCATCACCGTGCAGGCGCGCGCGGCAGCTGCTTTGTGAGGGGGCGCTTGGGAAGCATATGCATGCAGGGGCGTGCCGGCAAGAGAGAAGGCGGCTGTGTGCATCTCTGTCTATGCCTGTGCTTGCCTGCCCCGGCCCACAAGCTCGGCTTCCGCTGCCACTTCTTGTGTCCGCAGGGCACGCGCGCTTGGGCGCGGCCGCTCGAGTACTACGTCACCCACCCAATCACCGCCGGCGATGGTTTCAACGTTGTGTATGAGACACACCCCTGTGAGCCTGGGGCCCAGCAGGGGCGGATTGGTGCATGCACAGTGCAGCCTGTGACTGAGGCAGCATACACATGTGTGCGCCAGCGAGTCTGCTGCCCAACACCTCCCAACCCTCCACGTCCCGCTGCGACTTTGCCCGCCTCCCGTGCTGCTGCCGATTCAGCCCTCCCTGACACCAACACCCTGGTGCCCCATGCAGACAACCCCTCCGCCGACTTTGCTGCGCTGTGGGTCAACCCCTCCAAGAAGCTGCCCGTCCTGATTGGAGAGTTTGGGCCTGTGGACGGCTACATGACGTCGGCGGATGCAGAAGCGCTGATGCAGGTGCGCCTGCGCGTGGGCAGAGCAGTGGTTTGGTTTGTAGCACGTTTTCAGCCATCCAGCCTGCGCACATGTTCGCCACCCTGCTCGCGTGTTTCCTAGCCATGCTGCAACCCTACCGCCTTGTGCCCTCCTATTCATTGTTGCCGCCGTTCTCCCCGCCGCCCCCTGGCAATCAGACCGCCAACTCCCTGGGCATCCCCTGGACGGCCTGGACGCTGCACATGCGCTGCCCGCCCAGCCTGCTGCAAGACCTGTCCAACTACGGCTGCGGGGTGGGCATGCCGCTGCGACTCACGGCCTGGGGCGAGCTCATCAAAAAGTACCTGTGATGATGAAACAGGGCATTTGCCCTTTGGGCTTTGCCTTTGTACTTCCCTTGCATGATACACAACAAGGCTCTTGCAGCATTTTGCATGTATGCTGCTGCATCTCCCATTCGCCGGCATCCCTTGTGCGTTGCGCTGCTGCACCACAGTGGTGCCAGGCTCTTTTGATATCTCTCTCTGCCATCTCTCTGTGCCCAGTTGCCCAGTTGCCCAGTTGCCTGGGCACCTTCACCTCTCGACTTGCCAAGCGGTGCTTCCGGCTTGCGTTGCACCATTTGCACCCATCAAAAGATACATTGTCAGCACGCCTCGCCACCCACAGCAGCGTTTTGAGCAGCTGCTTGCTGCCTGTTGCATCACCCGCCTCCTCGTGCTCACCCCCGCCCGACCC
>VIYQ01001203.1:0-11615 GCA_009928355.1 Chlorella sp. CH2018
TCCAACACAACAACAAACATTCTCTCCACACTTGATTGTCTTTTGAGCAAAGGCTACTTCAACTGTAGTTTTCAGCACTGCGCCTGCCCATTTTCCACTGTCCCACACATTCCTTTGCCATGTTGACGCCTCGTGTCCATGGCACTGCTGAACTCTTCAATTGGCTTCCAAGCCGGTTGGAATGAGGCCATTCCATTTCCACTTCCCTGACTGTATGGCCCACAATAATTGCACATCATCCCCTCCCAATCCGCTTCACCACGTCCATTTCCCATCCCTCTGCCCCTGCTTCGCTTGCTATTCCCTGTTCTCCATCACCTTGCCCATCCCCTTTCCAGTGATAAACATCAACCTACATTCACTTTCACTGGCTGTCCCTCTCTGTTCAACGACGTCATCGACGCGCACAAGTTGCAAGAAGCTGCTGCCGGTGCCCCCGACCGAGCCCTCGCCTTTTGTGCTAGTACTTGCCGCCCAATGGTTGCAATTTGTAACACACGTGGCGGTTGCACAAAATGCTTCAAAACACGGTCAAGGCATGGCAACGGCGAGAAGCTCTCAGGAGGAGCCGCCTGCCCCTCTGGGAGGCAGCCACCCCTTGACGGTAGCTGCCGCCGCAGCCAGGCGGGCGCCCGCCGCACGGCCCACGCCCTGCGCTCGCTCCACCACATGCTGACCCTGTGCCTGCAGGCCGGCGGCCACGTGCTGCACGCCCTCCCGGCCAGCTGCCGCCAGCTGCTGCGCCTTGGTTTGCACGGCCTGCGGCCCCTCTGCCACGCCGCGCCTGACGGCCTTCCAAGCCGCCTCCGCCTTCTCTTGCACGGTGTAGGGTGCATTGAGCTCCGCCGCTGCGGTAAGAGCAGGGGCCAGGCACAGGGTGAGGGCGAGCGCAGTACGGCGCAAGCAGAGCAACAGAAGCTGCACCACGGCAGTGCCTGGTTGTACTGCTCATGCTTACATGCACCATCAGCTGGCAACCAAGGGCAGTGGCATTCACAGCTGCACATGCCAGGTGAGCAGGCAGCGCAACGAGAGCACAGGAGCAGCCTGCACTTCAAGGCTGAGGCTCAGCCGGCTGCCGCTGCGCGCTCTGGCTACAGAATGCAGCACTTGCGCTTCACCGCTGCACCGCCCCTGCTGCACTCCTTCCCAGCTCCAAGCCAAGCCGCTACATGCTGGGCGTCCGCACGCCAGTCCACCCAGCGAACCAGCAGCAGGGGCAGCAGCAGTAGGTGCCGCACCTGCAGCCGCCTGCTCTGCCTTCTTGTGCCCATCGTGTGCCGCCACAACCGCCTTGGCAGACGAGACCGCAGCGCTGCGGGCCTCGGCAGCACCCGACTCCTCGGCCTGCGCCGCCTCAGCAGCGGCAGCAGCAGCCTCCTCAGCCGCCTTGCGGTCGACGGCAGCTTGGGCACGTGCCGCAGCAAACGCGGCGCGCTGCGCCGACTGCGCTGCTGCCACCGCCGCCTCGGAGGCGGTGCCGAGCGCGGCAGCTGCTTGGCGTGAGTGCCGGGCAGCGGCAGCAGCGGCATGGTGTGCGGCCGCCGCACGGCGCGCCAGTGCTGCGGCACCCTTGCTGTTGGGCTGCTCTGCCAGCGCGGCTGCGGCAGCTTCCAGAGCTGCTGCCTCGCGCTGCTCTTCACGCTCCAGCTGCTGCCGCAGCCAGTTCAGGTCTGTCTCATGTGCAGCTGCAGCCTCCTCATGCGCCCGCCGCTGCTGCTCCTGCCACTCAGCCTCCCGAGCACGTGCCAGCTGCTGCGCCTCCTCCTGCCGCCGTTGTGCCTGCTGCGCCGCACCCTCCACAGCCGCAGCGGCAGACGGCGCCCCATCCTCCTGCCAGCCAGCACCCTTGGCTGCCTGCTGCTCCTCCCACCGCTGCTCCTGCCGCTCCTCTAGCCGGCGGTAAAGATCCGTGCGTCGCTGCTGCAGCGCCCGCATACGCTCCAGCGCGGCCGTCCCCTCCGGGGTTCGCAGGGGGTACTTGCGTGCAAGCTCGTCCGCGGCATGGTGCTGCGCCTGCTGCTGCTGCTGCTGCTGCTGCTGCTGTGGAGTGCCGGGCTGCTCCGGCTCGCTGGCATGCTGAGGGTGGGGCAGCTGGCTATGCTCAGCATGCTCTGCTGAGCTAGCATGGGTTTCCTCCACTACTGCTGCCAAGGCACCGGTGCCCGTGCCGCCATCAGCCGCAGATGCCTGGCTGGCCGCAGGGTGCTGCTCCTCAGCCTGCAGCTCAGGCTGCTGCTGCTGCTGCTGTTGCTGCTGCTGCTGCTGCTGCGCCTGGCTGGGCGCTGCCTGCTCGACGCCCGGCACCACGTGCGGCGCAGCCTGCTCCTGCAGCTGCTTGCTTGGCGGCTGCTGGGCTGCCGGCAGCGATGCTGCAGCGCCAGCTGCTGTCACCGCGGCCTGCTCTGTCGAGTGCTGGCGGGCCTCAGCTGCAGCCTTCTGGCGCCAGCCCTGCCTCTCGCGGGCCTCGGTGGGGCTGTCGGCCACAGCCGCAGCGGCAGGGCCGGCGTTGCCAATGGTGACAGGCGGCCCCAGCGGGTGCTGCTGCCGCCAGGCACTGTAGCGGCTGAATGCCAGGGCAGAGGCAACACCCAAGCCTGCCAGCAGGGCAGCAAACAGGAAGTTGCCTGCAGTGGACGAATGAGGTTGGGATGGGAGCGGCAGTAGGCATGTGAGCGAACAGGCGTGCCACATTTTGACCAGCGCAAGTGCAGATGGGGCAGGCTGTCTCAGTGGTGGCAGCGCATACATTGATTGGCTGCCTCTGGAGCAGGAGCTATGGCTGCCCATTCTGGCCCCAGGGTGGCTCACCAGCGGTGTTGCGGCCCCAGGGCTTGGGTGGCGGCGGTGGGCCCGCCTGCAGCGCCCAGCCCGCCTCGCCGCCATCCCCGCTGCTGCCAGGCTCGAAGCTGCCGGGGGCAGCGGGTGCGGGCGCATCCCAGCTGAGCAGCACGTCTGCAGGGATGGGCGGCGCAGACGGAGCCTCCGCCGGCACCTCGCCTGGTGCAGCAGCGGCTGCAGCTGTTGGTGGAGCTGCAGGGGGCACCACATCCACACGGCCCTCGATGCGCTCCTCATCCATGCTGCTGGAGGCGCTGGCACCTGAGCGGAAGGTCAGCGACTGGCTGCGGCCCGGACCGCCCTGCTGCACGCTGCCACTGCTGCCGGCCTCCTGCCCGCCATCGGCAGCGCCAGCGGCGCCTGGCTGCACTGGCTGCTGGCCGTCGGATAGAGAGCGCCACAGCGACTTAGCACCCGAGCGCAGCTGCTGCCAGAGGTTGCCGCCTGCAGCGGCACGCGTGCTCTCTTCGCCGCTGCTGCCCTCGCCTGCGCTGCCGGCGGCGCTGGTCAGCGGCAGCCGGCTGGGGCGGGGCCGGCGCGCCGGGCAGCTCAGAGGCACACGCCGTCTGCCGGTGGCAGGCAGGAAGCCGGGCGGCGCGGCCCGGCTCCTGGTTGCGAGGAGCATCGAGGCTGCCGCAGGGCGCTCACTCCCGAGACCAGTGCGCTGCAGTATCAGTGTCGGAGAGGTGCTAGCAAGGTGATCAGGAGGTACCAAGCGCCGGGTGCGCCCCGCTGGAAGCAGGGTGCTGGGCGGGCGCGGCGCGGCGGCCACAAGGCCCAGCAGGGGCATGCATGTGCAGTTTGGGCGCTCAGCCTCCCTAGTCACCCCAAGAGCTTGTGTTCAAAGCACGTCCAGCCCCGCCGCCGCTCTCCTGACAGCGCGCTGGTTTTGTGTTTGGCGGCCACAGCTGGAACGCGCCGCCCCGGCTGTTGCTTCACAAGCAGCAGCGTACAGAAGCTTGCACAGCCTCTCGGCAGCGGCTTGGCACGGCCCAGCCGCCGCCCCAGCTGCCGCCGCCTGCCGCTGCCGCCAGCCCTGCCGCCCGACCAGGCCGGGCAGCCTCGCTCGCAGGACGTGCAGCAGCCGCCGGCAGGGCCCGGTCAGCAGAGTCAGCAGGGTGGAGGCAATCAAGCTGCGCGGCGGCCGCAGCGCGGCGGCACAGCGGCCACTGCCGCTGCTGCCGCCGCCGCTTCTGCCGCCGCCGCTCTGTCACCGCTAGGCCCGGCCTCGCAAGAGGTCCAGTTTGATGGGCCGGCCTTGCAGCAGCTGCCGGAGGGCAGGCATGAGAAGCAGGCGCAGTGGACCTACTTTGAGCTGCTGGATGCACGGTGAGGTTGTCCTGGGGAAGACGGAGTGCCCATACCTGGCTGGCATGGGTGCTGGCGTGGTGGCACTGCACGCTTCATCTGCGGTGTCCTTCAATGCTGCCTGCATGCCCGGGCATGTGACGCGTGGTGATCAGCTTCACCCGACATCCCCCAACTGCTGCCGTGCCACATGCAGGCGGGCCGCGGCTTTGGCTGCCACTGCATGGCAGCACCCCGAGCAGCGGCAGCAGCGGCAGCAGCTGGAGGTCTTGTGGCCACTCCTGCTGGGTGAGCAACCACGGGCTCATGCCATGGAGCTGTGTGGGCTGCACGAGTTGGCAGGGCACAAGATGTCCTGTGCCTGGCACGCACTCCAGGCTGCAATGGGTGACTTGTTTCGCCCCTGCTTCTCTTACACCACTACCTATCGCAGATACGCAGCAGCGACGGGGCAGGCTGAAACGGCAGGGTGTGCAGCGGCGCTGGGGCGTACGCCAGGCAGAGGCTCAGCCCAGCCGACGGCAGCAGGAGCAGCAGGGCAGGAGGCAGACTGGAGGCCGGGGCACTAAACGGCGGCGGCAGGAGCGGGAGGGTGAGCAGCAGCGGCAGCAGCAGCAGCATGAGGAGGACGAGGCCGCGGAGCAGCGGGCGGCCTCTGCCAGGCGGTCCCCCTCTGGCTCCCCAGTTGCGCCTCTTGCCACTGCAGCTGATGCGGCCCAGGCAGCAGCCGAGGCGGGGGATGTGCCGCTGCCCGTCGTGCCCGCTGTGCCCGCTGGGCTGGTGCAGCAGCTTGCACTGCTACCGGGTGGCCGCCCTGGCTGCGGCTGCTGCTCCGCCTGCCTGGCAGCAGGCAATGGGGACAGCGGCAGCTGCCGCACCCTGGCAGCTTTGAAGCGCTGGGATGCACTGTTGCCAGGGCTGCCTCTATCAGAGCTGCAGCAGGTGCGCGATGAGCAGCGGCGGTGCGGACGCTGCCGCCCCTGCGTGCTGGCTGCCCACGGCGGCGGCGCCGCCAAGAAGGCAGCATGCATGGCGCTGTCGCGCGTGCGCTCGGGCCCGCTGGAGGGCAAGGCCAGCCAGCTGCGGCAGGACCGCTTGCAGTGGGCAGCAGCACAGCAGGCGGCGGCAGCACGGGTAGCAGGCGCAGACAGCGGGGATGAGGCAGCCATTGATGCCCAGCCCGGTGGCAGCGCCGCCTCTTCAGACACAGAGGGCAGCAACCGCTCGCGTGCACTGCTGCGCCAGCAGCGGCGGCTCAAGCGGCAGCACCAGCAGCCCCTGCCGGCACCCGATGGCAGCCTGCCACTGCCACTGGTGCCAGGAGTGCCCTGGGAGGCCATACAGCAAGCGGCAGCCAGCTGGACTGGGAGCGACACCCAGCCGCCTCGCTGCGGTGCCTGTCCAGAGTGCCTGCAGGCGCAGCAGGCCGCGCAGCAGCAGGCTGGCTCAGGGTCCGTCCCACGTGGCCAGCAGGCGCAGCAGCCACGCTGTGCAGCAGCGACAGCGCTGGTATCTTGGGACCGGCAACTGGGGCCAGTCACCGCAGCAGCAGTGCGCAGCCTCGCAGTGCTACCGGCGGCGCAGCAGGCAGGGGCGCGGTGTGGCTGCTGCCGGCAGTGTCGGCACCCGCCGCCGGGCAAACAGCTGCCGTGCGCAACAGGTGCGCTAGTTGCTTGAATGGTGCCCAGACATGCAGATCTGCACACTCATGTCTAGTTGCCGACAGGTGACAACGTGTACCCATGTGCCTGTTGTGCCCATTTCTCCTGCAGCCAAGAAGCTGGTCACGGGCAAGCTGCCACGGCGGCTTCAGGAGGCAGCTGACGATGCTGTTTTGGACGACGGCGCGGCACAGGACCAGCCAGAGCAGCAGCAGCAGACGGAGATGACGGAGCAGCAGCCAGCTGAGGAGCACGAGGAGCAGCAATCGGGTGCCGGTGGTTCAGGCGCGGCGGCCAACGGCCACCTGCCGGGCGGCGGCAGCCATGGTGGCGGCGGCATCCACAGTGGCGGCGGCAGCCAGCATGCAGGCAGCTCCAGCGGCGTGGCAGCCGGCAACACGCGGGCGGTGCGCCGCAGGACTGCGCGCCGGTATGGTAAAGTGGAGGTTGTCACTCTTGAGGGCCACCGCCGCACATTTGTTGACCAGCCGCTCAGCAGCTCAGACAGTGGTGCCGGCTCCAGCAGCAGTGGCAGCGGCAGTGCAGCAGGCAAAAGCGGCCGCAGCCATTCTGGTGCCAGCAGCAGCAGCAGCAGTGATGACAGCGAAGAGGCCGCAGCCTGGCTGCCCTGGGTGCGCTCCTTCCTGCCCAAGCACTTCAACAGGCAGCAGCAGCCGCGGCCACCGTCACGGAAGCGGCACATTGCTGCAGGCAGCACCGGCGATGGCGGCAGCAGCGATAACGACGCAAGCAGTGACGAGCAGCTGAGTCTTGCGCGGCTGCTGCTGCGTCGGCAGCGGGAGCGTGACCTGCGGCGCGGCCGCATGACACTGCCTGCCCATCAGGCCCTGGAGGACTGGCAGGTGCAGCTGCAGGTCTCTGCGCTTGAGCCGGCCCGCGTGCCGTGGAGCACCAAGGAGGCAGCACAGCTGCAGCGCCAGCTCATGACTGCCTCTGCGTACTGCCTGGCGGCGGTGAGCCACATACGCTCTTCTGATGTGCTGCTGCAGCCACTGCCGCGGCCACTGCTGCTGCTGCTGCTGCCCTGGTGTTGCTGCTGCTGCTACCACCGTGGGTTGCTGTGCTGTTGGCTGTTCTGCTTGATCCTGCACCATGTCTTTGTAGCTGGGACGCACCTGCTGCCTCTTGTCTAACGAACCTCTGACGCTGGTTGCGCACCACCCTGCAGGAGCTGCACCTCCCGCTGACCCACGTGTCGGATTGGACCTGCATCGCACCGTCTGCTGACAAGCACGGGGAGTGTGGCCGCCGCCATGCCATCCATAAGCAAGGCTGGCACCTGTGGCGGTGCAAGGCCTGCGGTGCTCCCCGCTGGGAGGGGCCTGGCTGGCAGCTGCAGCAGCGCCTCGCGGCGGCCCTGCAGGCGGGGGCAGCGCTAGAGGACACCCTGCTGCCTCCACACGGTGATGCACCTATGGCGGCAGCTGCGGCAGCTGCCCAGGCAGCCCTGGCTCGCTTTCGGTGGGAGGCGGCGGGGGCGGGCGCAGCCAGCAGTGCCCCACCAGATGCCACCGCACAGCAGCGTGGCAGCGGCAGCGGCAGCGACAGCCCCAAAGGTGATTCAGGGGCGGCGGCAGCAGCTGCGTTTGCAGCGGCAGGCCTGCCCAACTTTGAGCGTGGGGACGAGTTCCGAAGCCTGGCGGAGCTGGCGGCTCGCATGCTGGCGCACAGCAGTGAGTGGGGCTGGGCCGGGGTGGTGCGCGCTGGTTTGGATGTTGCGTGGCTGCACAACCTGTGCACGCGAGATGGAGCTGGGCTGCCGGCCAGGCACTCTGCTTTGGCTGCCATACCTCCTGATTTTTCTGCCTTCCCTTGATTGGGCTGCAGGGCAAGCAGCTGCAGCAGAAGTGGAGGAGGAGCAGCCACTTGGCGCTGTTGAGCGGCGGCGCTGCCGTGAGATGCGGCGCAGCGGGCTGGGCAGGGTGAGCTGATGCAGGGTGTGGGGCTGGGTGCTGTATGTTTGGGTGCATGCATGCGTGCATGAGCAGTTGCCCATGCAGTTGGCATCGGGTGCACCCTTCCAGCTTGCTGCCTCTCTACTCCCGTGTGCGTATTCGCAGGCTGCCATGGGGCTGCAGCGTGCAGCAGTGCGACTGGTGGAAGAGCAGCAGGGGCTCGCAGCTGTGCGGCAGCCAAGGCAGCTGGGGCAGCCTGCTCAGCCTGCGGCAGGCTTGCAGGCGGCACCACAGGCTGCTGCGAACCAGCAGGGTGCTGGCATCCTGCTGCCTGCCTGGCAGCCGGCTGCAGTCGGTGGCATGGCGCAGCAGCAGCAGCAACAGCAGCAGCTGCAGCAGCAGCGTGAGGCTGGTCAGCGGGGCTCCCAGGAGGAAGGGCTGCCTGCAGACCAGCCAGGCAGCGGTGGCTATGCAGAGTTCCTGGCTGTGGCGCTGCAGCTGCTGCAAGAGAGCGGGGGTGAGGACTCGCATGGAGGGCCTGCAGGATTGGCCGGCCAGGGAGCCCGCCTGTCCGCCGCCATGCGCGCCCTGTGGCTTGCTCGATGAGCTGCGAGATGCCTGGCGTTTTGGCTGTCTGACCCCACTGCCTCCCTTTGCTGTGCTGTGCAGGGGTGGCGGCCGAGGCTGCCGTTGATGAGGAGGGCAGAGCGGCAGGGCAGCAGGAGCAGGAGCAGCCGGAGCACCTGCTGCAGCTGCTTGATGCTCTGTACTTTGAGCCAGGCGGGCCGGGCAGCGGTAGCAGCGGCGGCGCAGCAGCATTGCAGGGCCGGGATGCCGGCGTGCTGGCCAGCTTGAAGCAGCAGCTGCTGCAGCACTTGCCGGCAGGAGGAGCGCAGCGGGAGCCTCGGGGCAGAGAGGCGGCTGTCCTTGCACCCTCTGCTGCCATGGCAGCGGGGGGCAGAGAGCAGCTCGAGCAGCAGCAGCCAGACCCCATGCGCTCCCATAGGCCTGCGTCTGGGGCCCAGCAACGGCAGCCGCAGCTTCAGCGACCACCTAGCCTCAGCGCATTTGAGCTGCTGATGCTGCAGGCCGAGGAGCAGCAACAACAGCAGCAACAGCAGCAGCAAGAGGAGGAGGAGGAGGAGGAGCAACAGCAGCAGGCCAGCGGTTCCCAGCTGGCGTCGCAACAGCAGCCATCTCCGCCCGCGTTCCTGAGCCAAGCAGACGACAACATGGCAGCCTCGCCCCTGCTGGCCCCTGCCTCGCAGCAGGGAGAGGCGGGGGAGGGCGCAGCGGGGGGCGCCTCGCCGCATGCCTTCCTGCTGGGCACTGAGGCCAGCCAGCCCGACCCGCTGCAGCAGGCCATGCTGCAGCCGCAGCAGGAGCTGCAGAGGGAGCTGCTGGAGCGGCGGGAGCAGCAGCGCGAGCGCCGGCGGCAGCAGCAGGAGCAGGCCCAGCAGGCAGCTGCTGTGGCGGCGGCAGCTGCGGCGGCTGCGCCAGAGCAGCAGGCACAGGCAGGGGTGGCACGAGAGAGCGAGGCAGATGACCTGCTTCGTGGCCGCCAGCTGGCGGCTGCCTCGGACGCCGCCTTCCACTTCCTGTGGCGCCTGCTGGGTGAGGCGTGGGCGGCTGAGTTGCACTGCAATGTGTGGCGATGAGGCGGCGACAGCTCAGCGGCTCTGCCGGGGCGCTTGTGCACATCTTGCCGGATGTCCCACAATCTGTTGATGTTAATACGACCCTCTTGCTGCCCTATTACTTCCATTGCTCGCCCTGCAGGGGAGCTGCTCAAGCGCCTGGTTGTAATGCAGCAGCACGAGGCGGATGCCCGGCGCTTCTTGCTGCCCACTGCTCTGGCTGACGTGAAGCACAAGCAAGGGCAGGCCATCGTGCGGCTGCCGCCGCCGCCCAGCCACCTGGCTGTGGCAGTGCGCGGCTGGCAGCAAGATGTGCAAGTGACGGAGCGCGAGCAGCGGCAGCTGATGGAGCGCTTACACAGTGCAATGGCGGCCACACCCCTGGGAGGGCAGAGTGCGCCCACTGCTGCAGCTGCGCTCAACCCCGCTGCCACACGGCCTGCACTTGCTGGGCAGCCCGCCACCGGCTGGGTTGCGTGGCGGGCTGACGTGGCCGCGGCAGCCAGCGGCAGCGAGGAGCCAGCAGTGCACCTACGGCCGCCATCAGTACCAGCTGAGCAGCAGAACGGAACGGTGGGCTCTGTTGACAGGTGAGCGGCGGCTGGGAGGCGGATGTCATCTGTTCAGTGCCCGAGGCTGCTTGCCTGGGTACCTTGGCCGCTTCTAACGCCCAGAAGATTGATGGACAAGGCATTTCATGGGGACGCCACCATGCAGCACTCTTACCCTTGATGCGCCTCCCTGCTACAGGTTCCGTGCAGCAGTGGCGTGCCAGCCTGGGCGCGGCCTGCCGCTGCACACGCTGCAGGCACTGCTCCCCGACGGCACGCTGGCAGCTGCCACTGTCCCGCTGCCACGCACAGAGCCGCTAGACATTCGGACGCTTGGCGCCATACGGAAGGGCAGGGCGGCTGGCCCGCCTGCTGCAGCAGGCGCAACAGCGGCGCCGGCACGCCGTAGCCAGCACAAGACGGTTGCTGAAGAGTCGGCGGCAGACTTTGTGGAGCAGCTACGGCTGGTGACGGCCCACCCCCAGCTGCTGCTGCTGCTGGAAAGGCCGCTCTTGTCGCGCTGCGGCGGCTGCGACTTCTGCCGCGGGCAGAAGTCGGCCCGGCGCGGCAGCGCAGCGGTGTGCGCTGTGTGGAAGAAGTGCCTGGACCGCTTTGCTTTCCAGCAGAAGAAGAGCAGCAAGGAGTCGGCGCAGCAGCAGGCACAGCAGCAGGCACAGCGGCAGGTGCAGCGCAGTGGCAGGCGGCGTGCCACGTCAGACGGCGGCGGCCGCAAGGTGGAGCCGCCAGCCATTGAAGGCGTGCCTGAGGCAGACGTACAGCGGGTCGTTGTTGCCTTCCACCTGCGGCACCCCGCCTGGCAGCCCCCATATCTGACCCCAGGTGCCATTGCCGCGGTGGCAGCCGCGCTGCCGGCAGCCGCAGCTGCGGCGGCGGGTGGCGGCGACAGCGAGCGTGCGGGCAGCGGCAGCGAGGGCAGCACTGCTGCTGAGACAGGCAGAGGGGGTGTGGCCGTCAAGGCGCGCGCCAGGGCGCGCCGGCTGCTGCAGCAGCTGAAGGCAGCGCTGCAGGAGGGTGGGGAGGAGGTGGAGGCGCCAGCACAGCAGCGGCAAGCGGAGGAGGAGGAAGGAGAGGAGGAGGAGGGAGGGGAACAGCAGCAGCAGCAGCAGCAGCAGGATGCCCAGAATGCAGACTCCGCAGCGGCGGAGGCAGCGGAGCAGGGGGATCAGTCGCAGCCCATGCAGCTGCAGCAGATGCAGGCGGAGCAAGGGCTGGCCTCTGCGGAGCAAGAGGCGCAAGACCCCGCGCTGTCACAGCCACCCATCCAGCGGCAGCGGGCCCAGCAGCGGCGGCGGCAGCGGCAGGAGGGGCAGGGTGAGCCCGCCGCCAAGCCACCGCCACAGCTGGGGGCAGCGGGCACCTCTGCATTCCGCCCACCGGCGGCGGGCGCCTCGCCGCAGCAGGCACAGCAGCAGCACCAGGAAGGGCAGCCGCCAGCCGACCAAGGGCTGCTGCAGGGCCTGTTGCAGCGAGTGGGGCAGCTGCCGCTGGATGTGCAGGCCGTATTCCATGCAGGCCTGGCGGCCGGCCTGCCACCTGAGGCAGTGCAGGCAGCCCTGTCGCGCTACCTGCTCATCACCGGCACAGCTAGCGGCGCCCAGCAGCCTGCCGCAGCGGCAGGCGTGCAGCAGGCGGCAGCGGGTGGCGGCAGCCCTTCAGCCGAGGAGGCGGGTGAAGCCTCCG
>VIYQ01001208.1:0-10938 GCA_009928355.1 Chlorella sp. CH2018
GGGGGCCTGCGGGGAGGCTTGAGCAGCTGGAAGGGGCGGGAGTTGGTGGGGGCAGGTGTGGGGCTTGCAAGCCGCTGGAGGCCACTTGCAGGCCGCTAGAGGGATGCTGGAATGACTGCAGATGCATGCACAGCGCGGCTTTATACTCGGGAGGCCACGTCCAGCGTGGCAATCCGGATCTGACCCTAGCGGGGGGGCGGTGCCGCGGCCAGGGGCCAGCATCCTGCATGAGGTCTGTCACTCCCAGGCGCCTGCCTGGCAGCAGAGCACGGCCCGCTGGACGGCAAACACGCGGAGCGAGGGACGGAAGGTCGGGGAGCCGTTGAAAACCCGTGTGGTCGGCCGCCTGCCACCCGCCGGGCGGCGCGCCCGTGGAACGGTGCCGGCTGCCACGGCAGATCGATCTCCTGCTGCATCCCAGCCTGAAGCTGCAGTCAATCCATCCTTCCTGATTGTTTACCCATGTTGAGATATGGCAGTGAGAGTGGCAAACCGTGAGTTTACAGGAAAGTGCCGGCGGCTGCCTCGCTTGAGGTCAGCAAGGCGGCGGCAGGCCTGGCCAAGGGAAACAGGTAGCAACGCGGAAACTACATGCAGCAACTGGGATCAAGTCGATAGCTGGAGTCGCTCAAACTCGCTCTCTCGAAGAAATGGACGACAACAAGGCCTCTACAGTGCATGGCACATCGCAGAGTGTGCGGCAAAAGCAGATGAGCTACTGAACAGCGGGCGGTGGAGCTAGCGGCCCAGACACAAACAAAAGCGATGGTACAGGCAGGAATGAACAGCAAATGTACAGGACCTGCCCAGAGCGAGTGGCTGATGGCAGAAAACGCTACTGGCAGGATGTAACAGTGCAGCTGGGCCCAGCAGCGGTGGAGCTGGCGGCCACCAGGGCTGAGGGTGAGGTGTGCAGCCACGTGCTCACTCGAATGATGCGTTTTGGACGACAGTTGCGGCCTCGGGCGGCAATTGCGTTGTTATTACTGAAGGGCCGCTCATTCCAGGCTGCGCTTCAGGCTTGCCTTGGCTTGAAGCTCCAGCAGGTACGGCCTCAGCGCCGCCAGCACAAAGTTGAGGCGGGCACCCGTGTCTTGGCTGCGCATGGGCAGGGATGGGTTAAGGGCGTGGGGCGTTGCATTTGGGGCGTGGCATGTGATGGAATTAGGTGTGATTTGATTGAACCCCCACCCATTAGCTGGCTTGCAAATCAGTGCATGCGACGTCACAACCAGCACTTCGGCAGCCAGCAGCCACCGCCGCAGCTGCCAAGCGCACCTGAGCAGCAGCGCGGCGCGCTCAGGCGTGCCCATGACCAGCAGCTGTGCTGCTGCGAATGAAAAGAGCTCCTGGCGCCGTGCCTTGCCAATCGTCTCTCGAATGGCGTCATATGGGTCGGCTGCCGCGGCGGCCGGCCGGCTCTGAGTCTTGTACACGCTGCCGTGCCTGCAAGGCGAGGCAGGGCGGGGGGAAGAAGCTGGGGAGCTGGCAACAAATGCGGCCCTCAGTGGGCATCCACGGAGCAACAGCAGACCTGAGCTTCTGTCAACACACAGCCTAGACTGTTCTGCCGCCTGCATACCTGCGCCACATCTCGATGTGGCCTGCGGCCTGGTGCCCAGCCGCCTTCAGAGTGTCGTAGCTCGTCTGCAGCAGGGTGCGAAACTCGGGGGCAACGTCCGAGGCAGCCAGACATCAAGGCGGCTTCCCCTGGTTGCCTTGGGCTGCTGAGCAATGCTGGCTGGCACGCTCTCACCTCAAGCACGGCTACGGCTCGTGCCACAGATCCAACTCCACCCCCTGGCCACACCCTGCACTCCACAACCACCCTGCACGCCCTGCTTTTCCGGCATGCCGCACCTTCTTCACAGCGGATGCCGGCGGGCGGTACTTCATCACCGCCTGGGGCAGCACCGGGTTGTTTGGATCCACCCGGCGCGACAGCATCTCAATCTGAGCAGCGGCATGGGAACACAGGCAGGGCGTTGCGTGGCTCCTCCAGTCTGGTGGAGCACGCCAAGCGCGTCACAAGAAGCACGCCAAGCGCAGCAGCAGAGCAGTGGAAAGCCGCAGCGGAGAGGCCCAGCGGAGAGGCCTCTGCATGGCCTCTGCATTGCGCTCCCTGCCCACCTGCTGCAGCAGCTTGGCAGCCTCCCGCTCCAGGATGTCCACCGTCGGGTCCAGCTCACCCACCGCCTCATCATCGTAGTACTCAGCTGCAAAGCAGGGAGGAGGGAGGCCGGCCTGTGGATGCCGCTAGCCAGCAGCGCAGGTGCGTTGGGTGCAGGCAGGTGTCCCCACGCGCGCCGGCCACCTGCCGACAATGCTGGCATGCCGGCAGCCGCACTTCAGCCGCCAAACCACCATTGCATGCCCCCACCATGAGCCCCAGCCCATCCCCAAGCCACATGTATACAGCTCCTCCCCAACAGCCCATGCTGGCAAAACACTAGAGGCATGCCACCAGCACTTGCGCTCTGGAGTGACGCGTTGCACCACAGCACCGCACCTGCCACCCGCGTGTACGGCTCCTCTCCTGCCACCATCAGCAGCTGCACGCGGCGCTCGCCGCTGTACCGCACCACAAACGTGCCGTCCTCCAGTGCCTACGAGCAGGCAGGGTTCACTGGTTTGGGGTCGTGGTGCGCAATCATGCCTGCAAAAGCCTGCAGCAGGCAGCACCTTGCAACACGCAGTCCCAGAGCTGCCCAACATGCCAGGACTGCAGCGCAAAAGAGGCCAGCACCCACCTCTATCTGGTCCACCTCTGCGCAGCAGCCAATGCGGGGCAGGCCGCCAACTGCATTGTCCAGGAGCGCGGGCGGGGCAGCCTGCGGCGCGAGCACATGCACAAAGCGGCCGCCCCTGCCACGGGCTGGGTTCTCCGCAAGCAGGTCGCGGAACAGGGCCAGGTAGCGTGGCTCAAACACTGCATGGGAGGAGGTGGGGATTGGGCACATGGGCCAGCACTCAGCGTGGCGCTCGCACAAGCAGCCTGGATGTCGAGTGAAATGCTGCGCTCGAGCGGCGGCGGTGGCGGAGATGCGGAAGTGCGGCCTACCTTTGAGCACGCCCTGCTGCGTGGGGTGCAGCACGTTGGGCAGTGGGAAGATGGGCAGCGTGACAAGCGAGGGCTCGGCGGTGCGCAGCGATGCCGCCACGGGCTGGAGGCGCGCTGGCTGCCGTCGTGCGCGGGCCTGGGCGGCGGCGCCGGCGGCAGACCCAGCCGGGAGGAGCACGCCGCCGCTGCGGCCGCTCCACCGCTGTCGCGGCAGCACGGCAGACGCCTGGATCGCAGCCATGGCGCGCTCAACCAGCAGAGCGGGGGAGGTGCCGAGCTAGGGCAGCTGTGCAGTCTGTCGTGGGGCCTGTCGAGGGGCGCGGCACGCCGATCAGGGCTCGCAGAGCGCGGGAAACCGCGATCCAGCCAAGCTGCCTCGCCTTTGTGAGCTGCGCCCAGCGCTGCGCCGGTCAGCAGTCGGCGTGGCGGCAAATGCGCCGAGTGCCGCTCTCTGAGCAGTTGCTGTCAGATGTGGTGAGCTTTGGCGTCAAGTAGAAGGGACGCTGCCGCAGATCGTCTGGGAAAAGGATGAAATGTCCTCTCAATCATGCCTGCTTAGCACTTTGCCCCTGCCGACCACGGAAGACGAACCAGCTGCAGCGCGTTGCACGAGCCAGTCTCTTGCCATCTTCCACATGGGGCGCAGACAGCATGAACACTCTTGGTGCGGCAGATGTTTTGCCATGCGTCCCTTTGATCGGGTTCCTACTGGCTGCAGGCAAGGAGAGTGGGGGCGGCATGGCGAACATGGCGAGGGCGCTCCCGTGTCCGTCAATGTCGGCAGCAAGGACCTTGACTTCTAATGCACCGAGTGCTCATGTGGCTGCCTGATTGGCCCCAGAATACATCGTTGCGATCATGAGGGCAAGTAGGGCCTTATACATGAGATGCAGGCCACTTGCAGACCATGCCGATCCTCGCAAGGGGGCACGCGACCACCAGGCGACCACTGGCGGCGGCGGCGGCGGCAGCACCAGATGCAGTGGCTCGGGGTGTCGGCTGACGGTTTCTGTGGCCTCATATCTATGTTCCAGGTTGTTCTGTGGAGGCGGAAGGCGGAGACGGAGCGTGTGAGTCGGAGCAGTGTCGGAGAGCCACAGCATGGGCCGCCCGCTTGCCTACCCCCTCACCCTGCCTGCCTGCACGCTATCCTCGCCTGGCGCCAGGCTGCTGCACTCCTTGGTGGAGGCTGCTTGCCAGTCAGTGGGCCGAGGCAGGCAGTCTGCTGTCGCTGACCTCCACCGTCGCGGCATTGCGCGCGAGCGTCCCGCCAGTCAGCGCTCGATACCCCGTCGGTCTCCTCTGCACCGCCGGCACCGCTGCAAGTGCCGCCATGAGGCAGGAGACGCGGCGCGGCAAGTTCAGCCTGGGCGCGCCCCGCCCGCTGCTGCTGGCCTCCATCAGCGATGCGGCAGGGGGCGGCAAGCCCCTGGGCCTGCTGCCGCGCCTGCCCGACCCGGCGGCGCTGCAGGCCAGCCTGCAGGAGCCGCTGCAGCGGCTGACTGGGCGGGCCAAGGCCCCCGCCGGCCCCAGCGAGCGGCGCCCGCATCGCAAGCAGCACCTGCGGGCCCCAGACCTCACCCCGCAGCTCGCGGCGGCGGCGGCGGTCGCCGGCGGCGTCCTGGCGGCGATCTCGCAAGCGGCGCAGCGCGTGGCCGCAGCCCGCCCGCGCCTGCACGGCCGCCGGCCCCCCAACCTGCCCTTCCACCAGAGCTTCCGGCTGCCGTGGGACCGCAGGGGGCCCGCCAGCGGCTCTGCCAGGTGTGCGCACACCGGCAGCGGTTGCAGGGCGGTTGCCCGGTCAGCGCTCCCAGCGCCGGCTGTCGCCGCGTCAGTGCGGCGGTTGCATGGATCATCTGGCTGAGCCGTTGTGCAGCTCAACCACCGCCGCTGCTCGACACGCCTGTTGTGCTGCACCCCGCTGCCGCAGGGCGACCCGCGAGGCACTGTCACTTGCCAAGGCCCTCGCAGCACGGGGGCACGAGTATGAGCGCACGCTGGACGTGCGAGCCGGTGCGTCTTTGATGCGTACACCTACCCATGGCAGGATACCAACCGGGGTGCTCGCGCCGCTGCCGCTGCACCAGCGCGCGATGGGCAGGCGACCAGCCTCGGCGTGGGAGGTTTGCGTTTGACATTTGACTTTTGAATCGTGTGGCCCGTAGGGGTGTGGCCCGTAGCGCATCCTACCCTGCCAGCACGTGCATTGCGTCAACACCCCTGCTGACCACGCAGCCTGCCCCGCCGCTGTCGTTTCTGCAGCGGTGCAGTGCTTTGAGGAGGCGTGCCGCCTGGTGCCTGGCAGCGTGCCCTACCTCAGCATGGCTGCCAAGTGCTGGAGCGACCTCACCTTCTATTACGACGTGCGCAGCGACCGCGAGCGCCAGCTGGTCAACCTCAAGGCCATTGAGTACGCGGAGAAGGTGGGCCCTGCAGACAACATGGCATGCTGCGTGTGTGGCCAGCGCGTGTGGCCAGCCCAGCAGCACACATGGCTCACATGCGCACATGCTCTTCCCCACATGCTTCCGCTTCCTGCTGCCAGCCATGCCCCACCCGCTTGCATCTGCTTAGCATGTATGCAGCCCTGCTTGCCTGTGCGCTCACCTGCACACCAGCCCCCACGCCGCCCACCACTACTTGCAGTGCATCGAGGCGGCGCCCGAGGATGTGTACGGGCATGTGGCGCTGTGCGTATCCAAGGGCCGCCTCGCGCTCTTCACCGACAACAAGACCAAGGTGAGAGCTCGCAGCAATCTGCTTCCCGCTCTGCTGGGGAAGTGCGCAGCCCGGCTTGCACTGCCACCTGCAACGCCCCTTGTGAACCCACCCCAACAACAACATGCCACCTCTGCCGCCCCTGACTGTCACCTCCGCAGGTGCGCCTGGCCAAGGAGGCGCAGCTCAGCGCGTACAAGGCGATAGAGTGCGACCCGGAGTCTGATGTGGCGCACCACCTGATGGGCAGGCAAGCCGAAACAATCTGGGCAGGGCGGTCTGGGGACCCGAGGCAGCGTGCTTGCTGGGGGAATGGGGGCTGGTCACTTACAGGCTGGCACTGCAAAGCCGCACCGCACCTGGCTGCTCTGCCACGCCTGAATGGCTCACTGTCGCGCTCTTGGCAACCCACACAGGTGGCACTACGAGATGGCGCAGATCAACTTTGTGCTGCGCACGCTGGTGCGCGTCATGTACGGCACCGCCCTGCTGCCGGGCACGCGGCAGCAGGCGCTGGCATCCTTCCAGCGCGCCGCCGAGCTGGCGCCGGAGCGCCTCATCCACAAGTGAGCCGGGCTTGTGAGGTTGGCTGTGAGCGGCTGTGTGGGTGGCCAGCTGGCTGCGTGGAGGAGCAGCGGCACGACGGATGCTGCTGGTAAGGTGGATGCCAACTCCAGCTGTGTCGCGAGCTGTGGAACCGGCCAGCACACCCGCCCAACCCATGCCGCCACTCCCGCTGCCTCCCCTCACCCTGCACTCCTGTTGCCCTGCCCGCACCGCAGGGTGGAGGCTGGGCGGGTGCACCTGGAGCTGGGGCAGGTGCCCGAGGGCGTGGCGCAGCTGGAGGCGGCGCTGCAGTGCGAGGTGGAGGACATCAACGCCTGGCACACGCGCATGGATGCGGAGAAGATGCTGGCGCAGGTGGGCTGGGCTGCCTGGACGGCCGCGCGGCGTGCTGGTTGTGTGATGTGGCTGGGCCTGAAGCGCCAGGCCCTGCACAGCAGGGATAGAGGAGATGCGTGCGCAGGTGGTGCACTTGGGGGAGATCTGCTGCTGCTGGGTGCACCTTGCATGCAGCCGACAGCTGAGCTGCCCCCTTGCCTTCTGCCCTTGCCCTTGCTCTTGCCCCAGGTGCGGCGCCAGCCCTACAAGCAGCCCTCGCTCATCCCGCCGCACGCGCTGCAGCAGGAGGCGGCCGCCGCTGCTGGCACCGCCGCGGCACCAGCAGCCTCCATTTCAACGGCCGCACTGCTCAGGTGTGCACGTGTGCACATGCGGGCGCCAGGGCGCTGCTAACCAGCAGGCAGCTGCTTGTGCACAGCTACGCATGAACCTGGCTGCTTCACACCAGCAGACAGGCGGCAGTGCAGTTGCGCGGTGCGCGGCGCACTGAAGCAAGCTGCCAAACATCCCCTCCCTGCCCTTGCAGCGGCGACCGCCAACCAGAGATTGTGGCTGCGGCGATGCACTCTGCAGGTGCCACGGCGGTCGACACGCCTGCCTCAGCAGCTTGAGCTGGCGGCACTGCGCCCAGAGCTTGGGTGTGTTCTATGCCCAGTAGCAAGGTGTGGCTGATCCGTGCCCAGCCCTTTGCGCCTGCCCTCACCACCAGAGTTTGTTGTGCGATATCATCGCCATTCATGATTAGTCCCATAGCGATAGCCTAGCGATAGCATCCCATGCGCTGCGCCGTGCCAGGTTGGCACACCTGTGCAGCCTGCCGTGACTCTAGAGGTCTGCTGTAGCGGCAGCAGTGTGCTGCCTTCCAAATGTCGCCTGTCTGTATGCATGTATGCCTCCGCACAGTCTGTACAGTTGCAACCTACCCGCTTTGGTGCCGCGCGTGCGCTGTCCCTCCTCCCTGCGGCTGCTGCCCCTCAGTCACCCTACCCTATCCCTAGGCAGCTTGACACACGCCGCAGCGCGCGCTCACGCCGCCGTATGCTCAACCACAACCCCACACGCACCCGAGTGTTGCCTCGCCATTGAGGCCACGCATACACACGCTCTCTCCTCCATTTAATGCTTCGTCACTGCCCCCCTGCCCCGCTCCCTTCCGGCACCCCCGGCTGCGGCTTGTTTTCCGGCGGCTCGCCCCCCTGCCGCCGCTTGGCGCCCCCGCGGCGCCAGCGCCCCAGCCCGCATGCAATTTTTCTCTCAGAGGTTCTGTGCTGCACAGTGCTTGCCTTTGCTGTCCGTTCCCGCTCACGCTCCTCTTTGCCTGTGCTCTTGACCTGTAACATACCCCCTCGCACAATTGGGGACAGGCTGGGGAGCGTATGTAGGGCAAGGACTATCCAGCGCTGTCAGCTGCTGCACCACTCTGTCTGCTGCCGTCTCCTGCTGCTGCCGCTGCGACCCTGCCGCCGCCGCTGCCTATCGCATCCGCTGTTGCTGCTGGTGTTGTGGCGTGCTTGCTGCTGTTGCCACCGCCGCCACCGCTGCCCAGCTCTATGCCAGCCAGGCGGCAGCCCTCCACCACCCACTCTGGATAGTCTCCAGCTGGGTACTGCCGAGCCACATACTCCCGCACAAAAGCCGGGTACCGCTGCTCCCTGATCGCATCCCGGATCTGCTGCGACAGGCGCTGCAGGGTGAGGGGAGGCAGAAGACCCCACGTTGGGCGAGGGATGGGCTTGTAGGGCCACCAACCGCCACCCTCGGTGCGTCTGGTATGCGTTGTGACCTGACAAGCAGCTGCAAATGACGACCCAACCCGTGACCCGCGCACCATCATGTACGCAATGTTGTGGTAGGTGATGAGGTTGGTGGCAAAGGGCAGGCCCTTGGCGGCCAGCGGGTGCAGGAAGGCACGCGAGTAACGCTTGCACACCATGCACCCGCACTCCTCGTCCAGCGGCCTGGGGAGCGTCAGCAGAGGGGATGGTGAATCGGGCGGGCAGAGGAGGGCAAAATGGCGGCCTGGTGAGGACACGGCGATGTGCATGGCAGTCTGATTATGTGGGCGCTCCAGCGATGGGCATCGTGGAGCATGGCTGCACCCTGGCCTGGCACCAAGCCCAACCCCACTCTCTAATTGGGGTGCAGGGCCACACCGCTCAAGCTCCCCACCTGTAGTCGGATGCAAATTGTGCATTCTTCAGCTTGAGCATACCCTCTGGCACCAGCGCCACGCCAAAGCGGGCGGTGCGGGTGGGATACACACTGTCGTACATGTCAGCGCCCAGGGCTGTGTGGGGTGGGTTGGTGGTTGAACAGAGGCGGGCGGGGTGAGACATGACAAGCATGCTGCTGCTCACGAGACGCTCACAAGGCACTGCTCAATGGTGTGCCGCAATGCCCACCACAGCACCCGTTGCAGCGGGCACGTGGCAGGGATGCACAGAGCAGGATGCACAGGTGCTTGCAAGAGAGTGCGTGCAAGCATGGCATGTCCCTCGACCGATAAACCGGGGGGCCACTGCTTGGGCCCGCCGGTGCTGATGGCCAGGGGTGGGGCGTGCCCACTGGCTGTAGCGGCGTCAAACCTTGCTCCGGGGTCAGTGGCTAGAGCCCCGGCACTCGACCTATCAGCCGCAGAATGTGTGTGCAGGCGGCATGCGCGCACACGCGTGGATGCACAGTGCGCGATGAAGGGGGCGTGCAGTGCAGTCGCTGCATTGCCTGCTGTGACAGAGCAGGGTGCCGCAGCAGCCGCAGCAGCCTCGGCCAGCTGCCAAACCTCGGATGGCCCACCTGAACAGATCACGATATCCAGGGGGTAGCCAATGCCCATCACGTACCGCGGCTTGCCGTCCGGCAGACCTGCTGTGCACTGCGACACCACCCTGCAGCAGGGGGGAGTGGCAGGGAGGGAGGCTGGGCTCTTGCCGTGGATGCCATGGCACTACGTTCCCTGCAAGCCCAGGCACCCGGCTGTGGCTGCCACATCCTCTAGCAACCTGCTGCCTCGCCATGCACACACTTGACAAAGGAGCGCTTGTCTTCGCCGCCCGCCAGGCCGCCAATGGCATAGCCCGGCGTGTCTCGCTCCACCAGCCCCTTCAGGCTGATGTCTCGTAACCGCTCATCCAGGCCGCCCTGCATTACAGGGGGAGGTGGACACATTGCATGGGAATGCTTAGGCACTTGCTGTGGCCTCGAAAATCATGGCCGCTCGGTCAGGCATCAAGGGGTCACAGCACGCCCAGCCAACCCACACAGATCAGCACCCCACCACCAGCCCCCGGCTTGCACCTGCACAATGGCAAACAGGTTCTGCTCCGTGGGCCGGCCGTGCGCAGCGATGCAGCGGTCGATCCATCGGGTGGTGCGGTGTGTGGCCTCCTCAAACCGTGCATCGTCGGCAGCGGTGGAGGGCACCACATCGTCCAGAGCCATGATGATGTCGGCACCTAGCCGGTTTTGGACCTGCGTGCGTGCAGGAAGAGCGGCAGCGCATGCTGGATGAGGAGGGCAGTGTGCCACAATGACGAGAACAGAGTGCAGGGTGCCACAGGAGAAGGGCAGAGAGCAGAGTGCCATGAGGAGAACAGAGTGCGGAGTGCCATGAGTGCCGCATGATGCAGTGCGTCACTGATGTCTGCACCCCTCAAGCCTGTGGGCCAGCGGTGCCAACCTGCCCCACCACACCAACAGCAGCTGTGCCACGCCCCCTGCACCTGTATCGAGTGCTCCGGGGTGAGCAGCATGCGGCGGCCGTCAGTGGGCGACTGGAAGGTCACCCCCTCTTCGGTGATGTCAGCCAGGTGCAGCAGCGACACCATCTGAAGGGAGGGAGTGGAGCGGCCGCCAGCGAAAGTGTGAGCTTGCCGGCCTGCAGTCACCTAACTAGCAATGCTGTCAAGTAAGGCGCGGCGAGTCCTCCAAGCCTGTAACGCTGCAAGCCCACCTGGAAACCTCCAGAGTCGGTAAGCATGCCGCGGGGCCAGTTGATGAAGGAGTGCAGGCCGCCCATCTGGGCCACCAGCTCGCTGCCTGGGGGCGGGCGGGCAAAGGGGGTGGAGACACGGGTGGGCTGAAGCACATGAGAGGGAAAAACTGCTTTGGCAGAGCCAAGAAGGAATGGCAGAGGGGTCAGGCTAGATCCAGGCGCCAGCGAGCAATGACTTGGGCCGCGCGGCACTCCATGCCAAAGTGCTGGCTGTGCCCCTGCCCCCTGAACTGCCGCAGCTGAACACGCGCAGCGGCGGGGCCTT
>VIYQ01001209.1:0-55650 GCA_009928355.1 Chlorella sp. CH2018
ACCCACCCACCCCTTGCACGCAGGCTACTTCAACCTCATCTACACTCCACCCGCCAGCCGGCGGCAGGGCTTTGAGCTGCTGAGTGCCAGCGAGAAGGGCGCGCACATGCACCTGGTGAAGCAGCGGCACGTGGCGGCCATGTCGCTGGAACCTCAGTCCACAGGTGGGGAGGAAGTACGGCTGTTGTTCAGTGCGGTTTGGGCGTGGCAGTCGTGCAGGCTGCAAGCAGGTGGGCCGTGTGCTTCGGATGGTGCCGGGCTGGCGGGTGCCGGCTGGGTAGGAGCCGGGTACCAGGGGGCGCAAGGGCCGACAGGACAGCAATTTTGTGTCCTGTTGGGTAGGCAGCCCGAGGCAGTAGGGTGGGGCGGGAGGGGTCGGAAGGCCGGGATGGGTGGTCGACGGGTGGGTGGTCAGTACCGAATGCTCGTGTGTCTGCTGGTTCTGAGGCGGTGGCTGCTTGCAAGGCAGCTGGCGAGGTGTTTGCAGGCAGCTGGGGAGGCGGGGAAGACCAGGTAACGATGTTTGGCTGCTGCTGGGCCTGGGGATTGGAGTCGGGTGCGGGCTGGGTGTGGGCATTGGGTGAGGCAGGGGCGGGTTGGAAGGATGTGTGTGGGTGGGGCGGACTGGTGGCGAGTCGGACGGCAGGGTGTGACGACCCGTTTCAGATGTGATTGGGTGGATATGGGTGCCGGCTTGGGGTGCAGGGCTAGCATTGGGTGGGGTGCATTCCAACTGGGGCCAGATGCAACGGTCCCACCTCCCCCTCGCGGCGGCACCCCGTGGACCCTCTGCTCCTGGTCCTTGGCTGCAGGGCCGGCACAGTGACACACATGTCCCCCCCTCGCCTGCCCCCTCCCAACAGGCACCTGGCTGGTGGTGGATGGAGAAGCCATGCCCTACATGCCGCTGTTCCTTGAAGTGCACCCGTCCCTGTGCCGCGCCATCGTCGCACCCACCGTGCACTGAACTGGCGCCTGGCAGGCGGCTTCGCGCATGCCGGCCAGCCCGCGGCTAAGATTAAATCGAACAGCACGGCCCAGCAGGGCATCCGGGATGCCTTGCTTGGTGCAGGGGGGCAGCGGAGGCACTGGCAGTGTACAGCCGGCGGCCAGCCCGGGGGACGCAGGGCAGAGTGCTCTTGCGTTCCTGCCTCACCTACACATTCTTTCGCCAGATCGCACCACCTAACGGCCTTTCAACTCGCTCCAGACAATGCGATTTTAATGCACCCAAGCAAACCCTTGGTGGAATAGCAAGGAGCGGTCCCATCTGCCACGAACAGTGATCAGCTTCGGAGCGGCGTGTGCTGTGGTGCCGCAGCGGCGGCAGGGTATCGCGCCTTTTCGGGGCTGCGGGGGCCTCCTACCCGCCAGACAGCCTCGCTGCAGCGATCTGGAGGGGACACCAGCTGGGAAGCAGCCGCCGCAGCTATCCGGCGCTTCTGCCCCCTGGCGAGGGGCTCCTTTGGGGCCGATGGCGGGCTGTGGACTGCGCACAATTGCGGCGCTGCTGGTGCTCTGCAGCTTGTGCGGGGCGCTGCGGCCGGCGGAGGAAGGTGAGCGTCGGGGGCGCGGGGCAAGCTCCTGCCCGCGCTGCAGGGCATGCGCACGTTGCTGGCGAAGCCGCTGCAGCCCCCTGAAGCCGCGGACCGCCATGCAAGCTGCAGGCAGCAGTGCGACCGGTGGCGACCGGCGGCGGCCCTCCCGCGCAGCCGCACACTCAGCGCAGCTCTTACTTGCCTACCCTGCCGTAGCTGCGATTCTGTTGGATGCCTCCAAGTCATGGAGCAACTGGCCGGCTGCGCTGGACAGCCCCCGCTGCCACGCAGCGGCTGGGGTGGCATGGAGCACAGACACACTCCCCTGCGGCACAAGCGGGGCACCCAATTCGACTTGGCGCGGGGTGGGCTGCAACAGCGACGGCCAGGTTGCTGAGCTGTGAGTGGGGACGACATGCAGTGGACGCGCTTGTGCTGCGTGTGTTTGCTGCAGCATGATGCTGCGTCAGCACCTGGCATGAGTGCTGCCACGCCGGGTCCAGGGGCAGGGCCAGTGAGATCTGGCTGTGCCGAGCAACTGTGCGTATCAACCCTGCACCACGGGGCATCTGATTGGCTTAAGCCTGCCTGCCCTCCTGTCCGAGGCGATGCTTCCGAGCATGGCGCTCGCTCTGCCCCTCCCATTTGCAGGGCGCTGTCCGGCTGCGGACTCACCGGCTCGCTGCCGCCCCAGCTGGCCAGCCTGCCGCACCTACAAACCCTGGATCTCAGCCACAATGCGCTGACTGGCGGCATCCCCCAGAGCTGGACAGCCATCGGCGGCATGCCTGCCTTGCAGACGCTGCAGCTGGCCAACAATAGCTTGGTGGGCGGCCTGACAGACTTCACGCCCGTGGGCACAGGTGCGTTTCCGCAAGTGTGGTTTTGCAGTTGGTGCGGCATGGTGGAGCCATTACCGCTTGAAGCCATGCCCGATGCTGCGCGCTGCACAGTCCACCAGTCAACAGTCGCCAACGGTTTGCTTGCACGTGCCCACACACCGCTGCAGGCTTCATCTCCTCCCTCTACTTCAACATATCTCGCAACCACCTCAACCAGTCGACCATCCCGCCCGACTGGTACTCCAAGACTCTGACGTTTCTGGACCTGTCCTTCAACAACATCACAAGTCAGGCCGCATGCACTCTGACCACGGAAGGAAGGAGCTGCCTGTGGATTGCATGCAGGCGCCGCAGCAGCAGCCCGGCACAGGGGCCAGGGGCGCAGTTGTTGCAAGAGCTTGTGGGCACGGATGCTTTCCCTCTCCCTCTGTTCATCCCCCGCAGGCACGGTGCCTCCTGAGTGGGGTTACCCAAAGGAGGGCCACGAAAGCCAGTACCCATCGGCCTTCCCCTCGCTGGCGCGCCTGGCGATCGAGGGCAACAACATCTCGGGTGCAGAAAAGCCGCAGAGACAACGCGCCTTGCAATTGCTCAGCCAGAGATGCGTTGAGGCAGCCTGCGTCATCAGATTCTACCTGCACTTGAGGGGATGGACAGGTTGGATGGCATCCCACCACGCCCTGCTGCCATGCACCACACCCGGGTCCTGTGCGGTGGCAAACCCTACCGCGCCGCTGTCCGCCACCCCGCAGGGCCCTTTGACCCCTGGCCGGGCGGTGGCGCTACCGTGTTCTCTCCAAACTTCTTGTGCACCGGCAAGCCTGGCAACCCCTACCTGCTGAAAGTGCCGCCGCCGCCAGCGCTGGGCAGCAGCAGCGGCAGCGGGCTGTCGGGGGGAGCCATCGCTGGCATCGTCATCGGCTCAGTGGCGGCAGCTGCCCTGGTGGCCGCCCTGGCGTTCTTCCTTGTGCGTCGCCGGCGGCGGCAGCGCACCGCTGCGGGCGGGGATGCAGAAACGGGCGGCGCTGGTGGCGCTGCTGCTGCAAAGGATTGTGGCACGGGGCCGGCCCAGCCTGCGGGCAGCACGCCCGGCGGCAGCAAGGTGTCAGCGGATATGGTGCCGCTCGGCAGTGCCAAGGAGAGCCAGTTTGGATCAGGGTCCATGGACAGTGCATTTGCGGCAGCGGCAGCCGGCCCCGACACTGACCTGGCACAGCTGCCTGCCGACTGGAACACAGGTGGGCTGTGCTCATTGCACTGTATCAACAGAAGCCCCTTGCTGTGCTGTTGATGGCAGCATAGACCACTTGGCAGGGCAGGGAAGGGCATGTGTGCGGAAACGTCCAACTTGCATGTGGCTGACTTGTCTCTGCTGCGGGCGTCGCTCGTATTGCCTTGTGCAGTCGATTTCAAGGACCTGGAGCTGAGCCAGCAGCTGGGCTCTGGCTCCTTTGGCTCCGTGTGGCTGGCCCAGTACTGCCAAACAACCGGTGCGCTTACTGTGGGCATGCCAACTGCGCAGTGGCGGGTTGGTGTGCGGCTCCCGCAGCTGCTGCGCTCCCAACGCAGCCGCCCTGCGCACACATACGTTGGACTGCCGAGCAAGAGGCTAGCTCTGGTTGGCAGTCCTGTACGCACACGCTGCCTCCCTCAGAACGGCTGCTGTACATGCGTCCACCCTTGCAGTTGCTGTCAAGATCCTGGGCGGCGACAAGGCCCCCGGCGCCACTGACTCTGTGCACCAGCGCAGCATCACGCGGCAGCTCAAGAAGGTGAGCTCTGCTGGCAGTTGAGTGTGACGGATGCCTGTCAATGCTGCGCCACCCAAATGTCATGCTGGTGATGAATGAATGAATGATGCATAATTAATGACACTGGTTGCTGCCTTGATCTTTCTTTTGGCAGGAGGCGGGCCTGATGTCGCGCCTGCGCCACTCCAACATCGTGCTCTACATGGGCGTGTGCTCCGAGCCGCCCTGCCTGCTGGTGCGCCCCTGCCTGCCTGCTTGCCTGCTGGTGCGGCCGTGCCGTCTTGCCGCTGGTGCGCCCCTGCCTGCCTGCCTGCTGCTGCAACCAGGCCTGGCACGCCTATGCCGCTGCCGACCAGCTGCCCCTGGCTGCATGCCTCGCGGCAACTGCGCCGCCTGCCGACACAGTGCCTCTCTGTGTCACCACTGGTTTCGTACGCATGTGCTGCAGATGGAGCACTGCAGCCGCAAGGGCGTGGATGACCTGTTGGCTCGGGGCCGCAAGGATCCCGCTCAGGTGCGCTGGCGCCCAGCTGCATGGGGAGGGCATGGCTGCGTCGATGCAGTTGCACCTGCGCGATCGTTGCACCCGTTGCAGCATGGCTGGCCGTGCCATTCCAGCCGCACGCAGCGGGTGCTTGCTTGTACACAGCCGTACTCCAACGCCAGCAGGGGGGCGCATGTGCGGGGCGCCTTGTAAATGCCCCTTGCGCTGGTGGACTGTACATCACATGTGCTGCCTTGCCTGAACAGGCACATGAGCCCCCTGCCAATGCTGACTGCAGGCTGGCAAGCAGCTGCGCTGGACGCGCCTGCTGTCCATGGCGCTAGATGCCGCTAAAGGTGGGCTGGTCAGCAGGGGGTGGAAAGCAAGCTGTACATGCACACTGGGCGTGCGCAGTGTGCGCAAGCAGAGCGGGCCCACGCAAGAGCGGCTGCTCTGCCTGCTGTCAAAAAGTGCTCAACCTCTGCCCGCAGGCATGCTGTACCTGCACACCCGCTCCCCCGCCATCTACCACCGCGACTTGAAGAGCGCCAACCTGCTGGTCACCTCGCAATACCAAGTCAAAGTGGCCGACTTCAATCTCAGCCGCACGCTGGCCGACTCCAACTTCATGTCCACGCTGTGCATCCAGAACCCGCGGTGCGTGCTAACCCCATGGAGCGCAAGCCTGGAATTGCTTGGGTGCCTGCTGCCTTTTGATGCGCATGCAGCTGCGACCGCAATGCGCAGATCCCCTGCACCAATATATCCCCAACGTCCCGAACCTGTTTTATTTGCCGCAGGTGGCTGGCGCCGGAAGTGCTGGCTGGCGAGCCAGGTGGCCTGCCCGCTGATGTGAGCAGTGGCTGCCGCTGTTGTGGTGACGGCTTGTTGTGCCGTCAGGAGGTCGGCATGGACAATGCGTGCACGCAGCTACAATGGAGCGCGTCTGCTGCCGCAGCTCCAGCTATAGCGCCAGTAATGCTTGCCTTTTCTCCCTTTCCCTGTTGCAGGTGTGGGCGTTTGGCACGGTGCTGTGGGAGCTCATGACTTGGTCCCCTCCGTTTGACGGCCTCAACCCGTACCAGGCGAGTGTGCAGCGGCAGCCGGTGCCTGACACACCGGGCAGGCATGCACATGCATGTGCCTGTGGCAGCAGCATGTGCCACAGTGTGCCCTTGCGTCAGCACCGGGAGCACTCGCACATGAGGGCAAAGCACCTGAGCGCGCCCATGCAACGCATTCCACTGCAGATCATCAACACCGTGCAAGCGGCGGCCCGTGGCTCCGTTCTAGCGGTGCCCTCGCCCGACCAGCTGCCCGCGGGGCCGCTGGGGCAGTACAGCGAATACGTGGCCCTGATGGAGGTGTGTTCGATCTGGTGTTTGCTTGGCTTCCCTGCTCAAACTGCGGGCTCCTGTTTTGGATGGAACGCTGGGCTGGGCGCCTTGGCGGCTGCGCCCACACGGTCCGCACGCTGCAGTCTTGAGGCACAGCGCTGTTGGTGCCACGCCATGCCGCTGTACTATTGTTGCCATGCCGCACCCCCTTGGATGCCATGCCATGCCGCAGGACTGCTGGGAGCGCGATCCAGCAAAGCGCCCCACCTTCGAGGAGGTTGTGAACCGGCTGAGGGCCATGCTGGCCAGCGGTGAGTGCTGGCAGCGGCAATGGGAGGTGAACCGGGAGAAGGCCTACGGGTGGTGCCAGCATGCGCGCTGTTTTGCACACAAACAACCTGATCCACCCATCTGCGTGCCTTGCTGTGCCAGCTGCAGCTCCAGCCCTCGCCTGTGCACACCCATACCCTGCCCCTCCCACCCTACCTTTCAGAGGCTCGCCGGCACAGCAGCGCGCTAAGCAGCGGCGCGCTGCCGTCCATGGTCAACTCCAGCGCCCCCTCTCCCCAGCCCAGCATCCCACTGCCACGGATGCCGTCAGTGCCCCGGGGCGGCTCCAGCAGCAGCGCCAGCCAGGCAGCTGGTGCTGCTCAGCCAGATCAGGTACAGCGCCCAGCTCCTGGTCAGGGCAGCGCTGGCAGCAGCGGACCATTCAGCCCCGATGCTATCCACACCGGCAACAGTCATGGCGGCAGCGCAGAGAGCACCGCTGCAATGGATCCCTCCTTTGCTGCCTCGCCGTTTGCGGCCGTGGTGGCTGCCCCGGTGGAGCAGAGCCCCTACACCTCCAAATGATCCATGATGGAGCGCCAGCGAGAGGGCTTGCGATTGACGAAAGAGCAGGCGGACGCCTGCCCTGCTGAAGCTGGAGCACCACTTAAGAGGGATGACAGGGCAGGCAGAAGCCTGCCCTGTGGAAGCGCCACTCGAATGCTCACCTGAATGTCTTGTCCAAGCCTGCGTTGCATCAACTTCTGGCCGCCCTGCCACCCCCAAGCCTGCTATACTCTACTTATTTATTCCCGCGCATGTCGGTTACTTTGGGTTGCACACTACACACCCAGTGTGCCGTGGCCCGCTCAATGCGTCGCCTCCCTACGTTTATATTGGCCCCTGCATCTCTCATCAACACCGCACACTCACTGAGCTCACTCGAGTGCCGCCTTCACGCATGCCCTCCCTGTCACCCGGCTGCACTGACCTCTCCGCTGCCCCACTCACACAACGAAGCGCCCCCCTCTGTCCTTCTCAATCCCCACTCGCCTCTGCCCTTTCCAATCCTCACTCCGAACGCCTGCGCCCCCACTTCCCACCCCGAATGCCTGTCCCATCTGCCCTTTCAACTCCACCCCGGCCTCTCAGCTGCCGGCATCTTCGTCAAAAACCGCTCACACTTTCCACACTCTCCATGTACACCACACCGTGATCGAGCTCCTCCCGCCACCCCGCCTGCTGACCACACCACCGCCGTCCGCCCGCTCGTGCACCGCATCACCCCACCCAACCCTGCCGGCATGCCACAAACAATCGCCACCCAATCATGACAACACACCTGGCCAGCTGTGTCGCACTCTGTGCTATGCCCGCCGCTCCCTTTGCTGTAGCATGTTTGACCAGCGCTTGTAATTGAAACTTCCACAAAGCCACCCAGAGCTGGTGTTACACATGGGGAGCAGGTGACAGGTGTCCAATGAAGGTGGCTGGCATTGCCAATGCGCATGCAAGCGCTGGCGGGGGAATGAATGGCGCGTGTGTGTGCATGGTGTGTCACAGTACGGCCGGCTTGAAAGGAGGCATGCTTGCACATGCAGGGTTGAGAACGAAAGCAGCTCAGGTTGCGAGGGTCAACAGGGGACATTCAAATGCAGCGGTGGGCATGGTGGAAGGACATTTGCACATGAGTCATATAAAATGGAGCGGTCCCAGAGTGTCACTGCTGGTACTGCTGTGTTGGGGGACGTTACCGCAAGTGACTAACCAGGGTTGCTTGCGACCGCCAAAGCGTCACGCGCTCTGGCGGCAGGCATAGAAAGTGAAGACGGCCGTGACGGGCTGCACGAAGGGCGTGGAGGCAATGCGCACGTGTCGTTAGCTGGATCCATGCTGCGCCTCCGGAGGCGGCATGCCCGGTGGGTGCATGGTGCGCCAGGTCAGGACAGCACTCAGGTTTTATATGTTGTTCACACGACAGCCGCCCTCTTCATTCCGCCATCAGAGCACCTCACGATGGATGCACGAGACTCCCCACAGTTAGGCCACACCCAGCACTTACCTCAGAAATCATGGGGTCGCCTTCCTTGCAGGCTGACGTGCCAGGCGGCAGCGCGCCCCCTGCGCACACCACGGGACCGACGCAGCAGCATGAGAGCGGCGGCAAGTCACTGCCGCTGCGATGTAGCCAGCGTGTTTAGCAGCCTGCTACCCTCCACGCCGCGGTTTGTCACTGTGACAGCACAGTGACACCTTGGGAGCTCCCATTGCCGCGCGGCAGTCCATCAGGCGCACCTGTGGTGTCAGTCTTTGTCAGATACAGCACCTTGGGCTCTTCAAAGATTCCAGTCTGCTCGTACGCCGGCCGGCGGTACCAAAACGTATCCACCGATGGGTTGCTGGGGCTGCGGGCCGGCACGGGAGACGGGCATGGCATGTTGCAGTGCAGGATCCCATGCACCACCTTGCACCCTCCTTGCCCTGCAGGTTCTATCTGCGGTGTGCAGCAGGACCACCAAAAAGTGCGTGTGGCGTCTAGCCAGTGCCCGGCCAGCTCCCGCCTTGCAAGCCAGCCTGAGGTGTGCACACATTTGCTAGAGGGGCCACCCCCTCACCTGGGCATGTCCACACTGCCCGCCTCCCGCACGTTGATCAGTGTGCCCAGCACGGTCGAGTTGGCTTCGTCGGTGGCCACGAAGAAGGGCACGTGGGTGCCGCTGGGGCCGGGGACGGTCAGGGCGAATCCTGCACGGCGGCAAAGGGCAAGACGTGGGCACGAGCGCAGAGCTGTGCAGCAGCGGCAACCAAGCTGGGTGGTGCCACGGCTTGCCGGGCCCCCAAGTGAGCAATGTGCGTTCAATCGGTTGCAGGGGTTTAGCCCTTGCTGGTCCCGCCCTGCACACAGGAAGGGAGGCCCCTCCCCGCACTCGCCCGTGTGCACGCCCGTCTTGGCGTCTGTGGCATTGACCAGCCAGCCTGTGTAGGTGTAGCTGCCGCTCTTGGGGTCACATGTCCAATTCTGCACGCCCTTAACTGCAGCTCAGTTCACACAGCACACAGCAGGGGGTGGCAGACAGCGGTCAGCAGAACCGTGAACTCTGAGCTGTGCCGTGCTGTGCATCGCACAGCGCCTGCTGCCAGCAAGAGCAGTGCCCACCCCAGCAAGAGAGCCGTGTCCACCCCAGCCCTCACCCGCCACTCACTATTCCACACGTACACGGGCTGGAAAGTGTCGGACGGCAGCCAGATAGAGTCGGAGGGCACTGGGCCACACTCCTCCTCCTCTGCACCAGGGGAGGGTGGGCTGCGTGCACTCGCTTGCACTCCGCTTTTACACGCTCAGCGCAGCCACCGCGCCAGCTGGAGAAGCATCAAACTCGCACCTCCGCGCTCAGCGGCAGGCCCCAACCATTATGTAAACACAGCTGCGAGCCGCCACCCAACCTGCCTTTTGGGAACAGCGTGCTGTTGCCTGGGGTGGGGTTGGCCACAAGTGCAGCCAGGTCTGGATTGGGAGGGGCGCCGGCCGCACCAAACGTCTGCGGGAGGCAGCGGGGGCAGCGGGGGCAGCCTGCGAGTCAAGCTGGAAGAGTGTGTGCAGCAGCCCAGTGTGTGTGGCCAGATCTGAGCTGGCGGGCGCGCACGCAGCAAGGGAAGTCTGTTATCAAGGTCGGGAGCAGGGACACGAAGAGACACGTGAGCAGCGTTGGAAGACGGCAACTGAACACTACTCCGCCAGCCACCACGGAGCGGCAGCTGCTGCTTGTCTGCTGCACGCGTGCGTGCATACATCCTGCCTTCCACCCGAACAGTCGTGCATGCTGGCTCTCACCTCGCGCTCCATTTGCAGGATGGGAGCGTCCGCCCCGCCGTCAACCAAGGTCAGTAGCGCGTCGGACAGCCTGCAGTGGCGGGTGAGCTGGGCTTGGTGTTGGTCGCCATGCACACAAGCAAGTGGGGGGCCAGACGCTGCTGGCGCATCTCCACTCCCAGAGTGGGGCATGCCATCCGTAGAGCGTGTGCAACACACCGCCCCAACATGTGCACTTGAGCCAGCAAGTGCTCTGCTGTCCCAGCGTGACTCACTTCTGCGCCAGCTCGGTGTTGCCGGCCGTGACTGCCACTGAGAATGGGTTGCGCAGAATGGGCTGCAGCTCCGACACAATGGTCAGGTTAGGCGCGGCGAGAAGGTTGGACGAATCGCTGCGCATTGCACGGCGGGAGGGGGGAAGGCGAGCAGGGTGGTGCCGCTAGCACTGGTGGTGAAGGCCGGCTGATGCTGAACTGCGAGCCCAGCCGGCCAGTAGTAGCCGCCAGAACAACGCGTTGGCATGTGCAGCACCACAGCAACCGACTGTGCCCACAGCAACCAACCCGCCCTTGCCAAAGGACACACAGGCCAGCCGCTCACTCGATGTAGCCGACCGCCTTGCCGCTCAGCACAGCTTCGGAACCCTCTGCACAGCGTGGGGAAACAAATGCTTGGGCCATGAGCCAATGAGCCAACTAATGGAGCAGCGCTCAGGTGGACATGCGCTTCACCGGCTGCAATGCCCACAGGGACAGGGCAGCGCCAGGGTTGAGGTCTTGCCAACTGGTGCGACCATCTTCCACCACCCCCCACCATCGGCACTGTGGGGTACCGACATGCGGTGCTGCCCAGCTCACCCTGCGCGTCGGCCACCGGCAGCAGGGTCACGTTTTGCAGTGCGGGCGTCTGTGGGGCGGCCTCAAACACATAGTTACCCTGCAGCAGCGCCACAGTCTGGCCCGCCAGGTCCTCCCAGCTGCTCACTCCCTCGACCGTGCCGCCGGGGGCAAACAGGGCGGCGCCGGCGCTGTAGTACGAGGGCAGCACAAACTGCACGAGGCGGCGGCGCTCGGGAGTGATGGTGAAGCCTGCGGGCCATGGCAGTCGGTGCAGGGTGGTAAATACCGGCAGCTTGACTGGCAGATCAGGGGAAGCAGGGCTTGGCTTGCAGCACAGCGTGGAACCCACAGGAATGGAGGCATCGATGCCTGGCAGCAGCAGCTGTTGAACGCTGCAGCGGCGGCTGAACTCTGCCAGAGCAGCCTCAGCAGTGCTGTCATGCTAGCAGGATTGCTTCATTGTGAGGCGGCTCACTGTTTATCACTGCGTCCACGCTGCCGTCGATCAGCGCTGTGACTCGCTCGTCCAGCGTATCCAGGGGCACAAACTGGGCAGGTCAGGGGAGGCGGCAGCAGTGCGGGTTTGCAGAGCCGGTATGGGATCAGCGTGCGCTGAGAGGCATGGTCTGGTACGATCAGGAGTATGCGTAAGCAGCACAGCATGCATGCACCATATGAGCAGCATGCGTCCAAAACAGCGCCGTGCTGAGCCCACTGGGTGCGCGCAGCAGGCCGTGCCAGCACGCAGCAGCAGCAGGAGCGGAGCTGACCTCAAGGTTGTACCCTGCCTCTTTGGCCATCGCCTCAACCAGGAGCGCTTCAAAGCCTGCACAAAGCAGCCATGCCCTGTTGGTGCAGCACCTCCAGCTGGGTGCAGAGGCACCCGTGGACGATGCATGCACGCCGGCCCCAGTGTGTGCACCAGCAGCCGTGCCACCAGCTTGCGAGCAGGTGCTACCCCGAACCTGCCGGCCCTGTCGAATCACCCACCTGTAGGCTTCCCATCCTCCCAGCCGCTCATTGGCACTCGCGGCTCAGCTCCAAATCCCACTCGCAGCGTAGCATTGCCGGCCGCAGGCTCTTCCAGCAGCAGACGGGCGGCCGCCGGCCAGGCCCCGCCAGCCAGCAGTAGCAGCACAAGCGCCGCACCTATTCCATGCATGGCGCTGCAGGTCAGAGCAGCACACAGGCAGACATGGGGCTGTTCAGGTGGCTTTGCGGCACACGCCGGCTGAGCAAGCGCCAGCGGCGGCAGGGCGCAAGGCGGCGCCGCCCCACTCGCGGGCACCCTCCCGCAAGCTCTGGGAGCATGCAGACGCCCCACAATCGACACTCACAAACGATCAGAGGCTTGCGAGGGCGGGTGCAGCCCCGCGGCGCTCGGGATTCTCGCTCCAGCTGCGTGGGCTTCCGCAGGTCGGTTTCGGCACCTAGACAGTTTTTCAGCGTAGTAAAAAAACTTTCAAACGGCAGCGACACAGCCAAGCGGCCGCTTACCTTGTGGGCGGCATGCAACATGCGGCCCACAGCAGCTCCGGCTCCCATCTTCTCGGCATCAGATGATGTAACGTGGAATTGGCGGTCTCGCATGGGTTCAGGGGCCGCCGCTGCTCTGCTGGAGGGTGGGGGCGGTGCCGCCGGCGCCGCCCGCTGCCGCCTGCTGCTTCATCCGGATGGGACGAATGGCTGATGGCTGACTGCACAACTCCATGGGAACGATTCGCTGAACAACGGGTCTGCGCATAGTGTGCTGCCCGACGGTCAGCTGGTGGACCGCATTCGCACCAATGCACCATGCACGCCGGCGGCGGCGCTGCTCCCGCCCGCCGTGCTCGCTCCGTGCTGGCACCAGCAGCACCACTGGACCACTGGCAGCAGGGGTTTATTAACGAGTGTGTTCAGCTCAAGAGACAGGCAGGTGGTGAGGCAGTGAGGTGCACAAAATGCAGGCAAGGCCATGCGCGGCCCCGTGCCCTGCTGTGGCAAAAACGCAGAGGGGGCGGCAGACGGAAAGGAGGGCAGGGGTGACGCGTGAGAGGCACACTCTGGGTTGCGGACAGAAGAAATCGCAATGAACGTTTGTTGAGGGTGGGTATGTTTGTGTGTATAATGCCAGGGAGAAAGCGGCAGGGAGGCTTGCGCTGGTTGACAAGCATGCGGGCGATTGTTGCCAGCCCACGGCTGGCGTGCTGTGGTCCTATCATCAAAACTGCATCTGCTGAGCTGCGGCGGCTTGCTGGCTCAAGGTGCTATGCTACTGGGGAGCACGGTGGGCTGGGCGGTCTGAGGCGCGAATGCCCTCAGGCTGGTCAGTCCTCATTGCGGGAGTGCACGTTGCGCTGACCCACCGCCGCCTCGTAATGCTTGCCTGCATCGGGTGGGAGGACACACGTGGCAGCTCAGACGCGAGGTCCCTCCATCTTCCAAGGCACGGCATACATGGCTGCCACAGCTTGCCCAAGCCCACGCACGACAAGGCGCCGCTTGCTCAGAGCTGGCGGCGCTGCCCCGCACGCTACCTCCATGGCACGAGCCACCGCTGCGCTGCACTGAATTCAGCGAGGTTAGCAAAACAGGATCCCACCGCACCCTCTATTGTGGCCCCGCTATGCACCGCCTCCTCCACTGCGCGCTCAAAGCCGGATCGGTCGCTGTGCATCAGGCTGCCCGCCGCCGTATTCAAGGAGTCCTCTGCACAGGGCGGGCAGGGCAGTTGGCGCATGATGAGGGCAGCGCGCGTGCTGGCACGCCTTCAGCACTTGGCAGCAGCAGCAGCAGCTGGCCGCAGGGATCAATTGCCAGTGTTCCGCGTGCCAGCGACCTTGCCACCTGGCTGTGGCAGCAGTGAAGGCGCCATGGGCCTGCCAGGTAACACCCATGCCAGAGGTAGCAACACACACACCTGACTCGGGCAGCAGGAAGAGGCGCCACAGGCCATAGATGATGTGCTTGATGCTCCTGAAGAAGATGGAAGCGAAAGGTGCATGCGCAGCAGCAGGTTGGGCAGCAAAGGTCAGCCAGGCAGCGTGCTGTACCTGCAGACTGCGAGCAGCGCACTTGGCACAGCTCAGCGAGCATGCTCGGAAACCCAGCATGTCAAGGCGCAGCGTGCACAGCGCACATGTCGGGGCGCCAGTCGTCCCCCAACAGGCTCATGTCCACATTCCCAGCATCGTCGATGCAGGGGTGGAACACCTGCGCAGGGAGCGGCAGGGCGCTTCATTTGATTGGGTTGCAGCGCAGGCTGGCTGCCACTGCTGGTGTGAAAGACGTTGCCCACGCAGGCAGGGAACACCTGCGGCGGCAGCAGCAGCTGGTTGCGCAGTGGCAGGATGGCATGGGCATGTGATGACATGCTGTGCGCCACGCGCATTGGCCCTGTCCGCCACTCACCCACATGTTACGCTCTTCCAAAGCCTACCTGCGTCAGGCAGCGCACTCGCGGCGGGTCTGCCGGGTAGCTGTCAGGCACTCGGAACTGGAACAGAAAGGTGCCGCCGGCGTAGCAGCCCTCGTCTGCGAGGCATGGCGCCCAGGGATGGGGTGCACAGCTGTGCAGCAAGCGCAGCACGAGTGGGGTGGGACAAGTAGCTTGGCACTCAGATGCCGCAGCAGCAGCCGCTTGCAGCAGGCATGTCCCCCTACCAGCAGCAAAACGGCAGTGCTTGGCGAGCGCACCAGGCGTCATGGCCACCTCAAACAGCTGGCTGTGCGACATGCCATGCGGGAAGGACAGGGCCACCTGGGGCGGCAAGTCCAGCTCCGACAGGTCTGCATCATTGCATTGCAATACAGTGTACATTCAGCTGTGGCCCTGCTGCCATAGGTATGCAGGTGCCGCTGTGCAACTGCAAGCGAAGCAGGCGCCGGCGCCGGCGCTCGCCTTTGGCCAGCCTGATGACCTCCCCGTGCTTGGCGCTGTGTGGGCTGCGAGGCGAGCTGACTGGCGAGGCCACGCGGGGCCCCGCCATCATCTGCAGGTTGAGCATGGCTGCCGGCGGGCCGCGCCTGCGGGAGGAGAAGAATACGAGCGGTGGGAGGCGGGGGCAACGTCGGCAGGGGAGGCGGCGGCGGCGCAGGCAACCCGGACAGCGCCGCAGAACCGACGGCCTTGTGACACAGCCCTGGGAGGTGCGCGGCAGCGAGTGCAGGGGGCTGGCGGACAGCCCGACACGCGAGGGCGAGCGGGTCTTAGTGCAACGCGCGGCAGGCTGGGCACGATCGCCTGATGGATGTGTGGTGGCGCGCGGAGGCGCCGACGCCCCCAGGCCGCCCTCGCGCACCTGGTTCCGCGGTCGGGGTTGAGGCCGCTAGGGCTTTGGCCTCCTTCTCCACTCAACAGCCCCTGGATCGACTCAGAGTAGGCATCAAATGTGCTGCAGCAAGTGGACGGGCCGGTTATGGGCCGGGGGGCCATGCGCCCGTCCTCATCGTGGCGCATGCGCAGTTCTCAGTTTGGCAGGTCGCACCGTCTGCAGTGTACGCAGCTGGGTTCCTCACTGCAAAATGAGGGTGATACTGCATCCAACGTGAGCCTCCTTGACTGGCCCCAATGTTCGCTGGAGGCTGCTGCTCTTTTGCCCGACTTCCCCTCTGCTCCAGCGGGGACGCGCTCATGATGCATGCGCAGCGGGCGACGTGCTCACCCAGAGGCCCATGCATGTGCAACCAGAAGTCACGGACTGCAAGGTGCTGCTGCACGGCCTGGAACCGCGTGCGGGGCTGCTGCTCCGGGTAAGCCAGGGTAGTACTGCAACACCCCGTGTGCACCATGCATGAGCAGGGATCCCGTGGCAGCGGAGGAGCCGGAGGCACTGCCGTGGGGCCTGCCGGCGCAGGTGCGGCAAGCCATGAACAGAGCTGTGCTGGCAAGGCGCCAGCTGGAGTGGCCACATACGGAAGAGCGCCGCTGAACAACAGCCCACACCGCTGCATGCGGCAAGCGACCAATAGCCTGCGGTTGGATGGGGTCCCCTGGGCGTTGTGCCTTGCCTGGTGGTAGCACGCCAACCCAGCAAGGCTGTTTTGTCGCAGAACTGACGATGTGACTACTTGGCTGGGGCTGGTGGGGCCGGGGCGGGCCGGCGGTGCCGCATGCGTGTTGGGGCATAGCGTGCGCCGCGGCGCGCCGCCCGCCTTCTCTCCCCACTTCCGCGCCGCCCCGCTCGTCTTTGTTCGCGCCCCACACACCTTCCCGGTCTCCCCCGCCCCCCTCCCGCCGCGCGGGGAGCGTCAGTTGCACGACATGAGCGGGGTGGAGACCCGCTCCGCGGCGCGCAAGCGGCCGGCCTCCGCGGCCGGCTCCAGCGCCACGCCGCTCAAGTCGCCGCTGCTCAGCGACCTGTGGCAGCCGGCCAAGCGGCAGGCCCGCACCGCGAGCCGCGCCGCGCCCAGCCTGCGCAGCATCCGCAAGCGAGGAGGCAGCGGCGAGCCCGTGGCGCTGTCGGGACTGCTGGGAACGCTGCCCGCCGAGGTCAGCGGGCGGGTGGGGGAGGGAGGGGGCCCCAACCGCCGCAATCTGCGGCCGGCACGCCCCTGCGATCGCCTGCCCTGGCCCCGATCGACCCCTGGGCGCCGGGGGAGCCCGACGGAACGGGCCCACCCGCAGCCGCCGGCGCCTGGCCGCCGGGCAACCGCTGCCGCCGGCGCCGCGCGCCGGCCGACTGACCAGCCCCGCTCACGCGGCCCGCCGCCTCCCCCGCACCTCCTTCACTGATGCAGTTGCTGCAGCAGGTGCTGGGCTACTGCTCGCCACGGGAGCTGGGCGCACTGGAGGCCACCTGCTCCTACTTCATCAAGACGGGCCTCACCGACCGCGTCGCCAAGCACTTCCTCAAGGAGATCCCGCGTGCCAAGGGCCTCAAGCCCGACATTAGGTGGGCGGCAGCGGTCGAGTGCGGTGCAGAGGGTGTGCATAGGGGCCAACCGCCACCTGGCGCCGCGGGCGGTGGTGGGGCGATGGCCGCCGCTGCCGCACAGCTGCTGCCGTTGACGCAGCAGCACCGCCCGCTGACTTGCTGCCGCCCTCTCGCCTGCTGCTGCAGCAAGGGCGAGTCGTACGTCACGCTGCTCAACTTTGTGACGGGGCAGTCCAATGCGGCGGCGCAGGGCACGGCCATCGCGCTGGGCACGTACCACACCGTGGGCCTGTTCTGCCGCCCTGACTCCCCCGTCCCTGAGTACTGCATGTTCTCCATGGGCCGCGGCTTCCACGGCCAGCTGGGGCTGGAGCAGTTTGACAACCAGCACGAGCCGCAGCAGGTGCGGTGGGGCGGCTGTGTGTGCGTGTGGTGGCTGCCGCAAACAGGGCAGCAGGCATGTGCTGCTGCTGGTGCGGCACTGGTACGTACGGCATGAAACTTGTGCAGGTTGATGCATGGCATGCTGCCGCTTGGATCCCCAACCCAGTCTGCTGCCCCACACCCCACCCAACCACCGCAGGTGCGCTGCGTGGAGCGCGACACCAAGGTGCAGCTGTACCAGGGCACGCCCGAGGACATCTGCCTTGCAGTGGTGGCCGCCGGCAGCAGCCACTCGGCCAGCATCTCGCGCAGGTGGGCACGCTGCGGTGGCTTGATTGTTGCAGCTGGATTTCGTGCACGGCTGCGCACTCTCCTGCCCCCTGCTCTGCGCCCCCGCTCACTCCTCCCTGCCCCCTCCCTCCCCCGCTCACTCCTGCCCTCAGGGGCGAGCTGTACACCTGGGGCCTGGCCAGCAGCGGCGAGCTGGGGCACGGCGGGTGGACGCCCATCGAGGTCAACATCCCCCGCATGATCACCAGCCTGCAGCGCACCCGCATCGTCAGCGTGGCGTGCGGCGCCAATCACACGCTGGCCATCTCTGAGATCGGGCAGCTGTGGTCCTGCGGCCGCGGACGGCACGGCCAGGTATGTGGGAGGGCAGGGCAGAGCAGCTGGCAAGGGCTCGGCGCAATCAGCAGCTGTGCAGCGTTGCACACTCTGCCTGCCGCCCGCTTCTACGGCATCCGCCTGCCTTTACCAACTTGCCCCCTTCTGCTCCTCCCCTGCGCAGCTGGGCCACGGCCACTTCCACGATGAGGGCGTGCTGATGCTGGTGGAGACCATCCGCCACGAGCGCATCGTGTCGGTAGCGGCAGGCCGCGCGCACAGCGTGGCGCTGGCAGCAGACGGCAAGATCTTCACGTGGGGAGACGCCAGCAAGGGCCAGCTGGGGCACGCGCAGCTCGCGGCCATGATGCAGGTGGGGCGCGGTGCGAGAGTGAGGGTGTGGTGTGCTCAGCTGGTGGGTTGCAGAGCCGCCGCCGCATTGCAGCACAGCTGTGGAGTGCCTCCTCACACTCCTGCCCCTGATGATGAGCCCGGCCTGACTTCAACGCTCCCCTTGCCTTCCCTCCCTCCTGCTGCTGCAGGGCCCCAACCCGCAGCCGCTGTCCATCCCCTTCCCCCAAGCCATCCTGTCACTAGAGCCCATGAAGCTGAAGCCACCAGCACGCGTCACCGCCATTGCGGCGGGCGGCGACCACTCCATGGCCGTCACCGTGGCGGGCGCGCTGCTGGCCTTTGGCTCCAACAAGCACGGCCAGGTGCGGTGCAGCGGGAGGGGCTCGCTGGTGGCGATGTGATGTGTTTGGATGCTGGGTTTGGGAGCGGAAACACCTGTTGATCCATGCCGTGCTCCCGTGCCCCACTGCTTTTGGCCTGCCACCAGTGCTGCGCTGCCGGCCCTCTTACCATACCCTTTCATCTGCGCTCCCCTCCCTCGTTCTGCAGCTGGGCACCGGCGACACGCTAGACCGCATGGTGCCCACCGAGGTGCCGCTCGCACTAGATAGCGAGGCAGGGCAGCTGGTGCGCGCCATGCAGGTGCAGTGCGGCGCGCAGCACACGCTGGTGCTGGTGCAGACACGCGGCGCCAGCCAAGTGCGCTCCGCCGGCGGCAACAGCTACGGCGAGCTGGGCCTGGGCGACCGCCTGGAGCGCCACCGCTTCCACCCCATCCCCGCGCTGCTGGTGAGCTGGGGGGTGCGCTTGGAGTTTGGTGCTGTGTGGGCGAGGGGTACATTGCAGCGCAATCGCTGGGGTGTATCTACACTTTTCGCTGCTCTGCGCAAAAGCGGTCAACCCCCCGCTTGCCCTGCATAGTTACAGTGCTGACCAACCCTCCCTCCCCCCTTGGTCCCCGCACCTGCAGGGCAAGCAGCTGGTGTGCGTGAGCACCGGGGACTACCACAACGCAGCCATCTGCCAGGACGGCCGCATGTGGGTGTGGGGCCGCGGCGACTGCGGCCAGCTGGGGCTGGGCGACGACAAGAACCGGTGGGCGCCCAAGCCGCTGGCGGGCTACACCATCATCCACCCCGACCGCACGCTGCGCCGCAACCGCAAGCCGGTGCTCAAGGCGCTGCTACTGCAAGAGGAGGCTGCCAGCGGCAGCGGCAGCGGGCGCGGCAGCGGGCGGCGCTGACACGCGCCGCCCTGCAGCCGCTGCCGCCATGCAGTGGCTGGCCTTCCCTAGCGGGCAGCCGCCGCGACGCGGTCCGCCCTCCCCCTAGCTCGCGGCCAGCGACGGCTGTTGCCGCAATGCGCAGCCTGCCCGCACCGCACCCCCCTGCCTTGCTCATATTCTTTGGTCCCTTTGTACATTGTTGTGCGCCGCCGCCTCCATTACAAGCCAGCCGCGCCTTGACAGTACTGCTCCTTGACTGGCCCTCATTTTTTGCGCGGGCTGTTGCTCTTGGTCCTGACTGCCCCTGCTTCTGCTCCCATTCGCCCCGTTCTCTGTACACGCCCATCACTTATCCCTATGCCTGTTCCCCCACTGTTCCACAGCTCACCCTCCCCCCTCCACAACACACACCACTGTGCCTGGCCATTCCAGGCCTCGCTTGCGCGTTGCCCTATTCGTTGCAAAAGACGCGAGCTCATGCACAGTCTGGGTAGCGTGGCCGGCAGGCTCACGAGCAAGTGCCTGGGTCTCAGCTGCCGCCCTGTGCAGCCTTGACGGTGCATAGCAGCCTGAATGGCAGAGGGAGTGAGCACGCCTGGGGCGGCCAAGCGGAGGAAGCTTGCCCTGCCGCCCATGTCGCCCAGCAGCTCGACAGCAGCCCTCAAGGCGTTCATGGCCGGCGTCAAGGCGGGTGCAGTGCGCTTTCAGGGGCACGGTTGCAGTCCAAGAGAACTGCGCGCAGCGGGCGGCAGCTGCCACCGTCAGCGCCGCTCGATCCCCACGCCTCGCCTTGGTCCAGCAAGCTGCAACACCTTGTGAACCTCCCCACCCACTGGGCAGGTGTTTCTGCCACAGAAAGGCATACCATTCGTTTCGACTCGCAGCAAGATCTGGAGCGCCGGCGTGGAGCGTGCCGGCGGCCTTCTGACGCAGGTGGGGTTGCTGTGGGAGCACACGCTCGCCGGTCTGTGAATTGCTTCCAGCTTGCAGGGCCCATCTGCACTCTACTCAGCTTTCACCTCCCACACTTTACAGGATCCCAAGGCTGCAGGCGTTACACACGTTGTTGTGGGCGAGGGTGGCCTTGCCTCGCTGCCGCCCCAGCTGCAGCCTGGCGGCGCCCGCCCGGCCACCAGCAGTGCCGATCGGTCAACGTCAGCCAGTGCTTCCACCCAGCAGCAGCAGCGGCGGTATGTGAACGAGCACTGGCTGGCCCGCTGCCTGGCCAAACAGCAGCTGCTGCCAACTGAGGACTACCCGTCGCCTGACCCAGAAGCCGAGGTGCCCACCCCCACCGCCGGCGGCAGTGAGTTGGCTTTGGACTGGACGTGGGTTGGGTCAAGCTCCTGCTCTTCAGCTCAGTTTGATCGCAGCAGGTTGAGCGTGCCACAATGTTGCACAAGCATCTTTGCTAAGCCTGCTGTGAATGCCCGACTACCTGCCTGGCCTGCCAATCTGTCCCACCCCGCTCGCAGGCCGTCCACCCTCCCGCTCAAGCGACAGCAGCATGGGCAGCGGCGCCGCCTCCCGCAGCAGCTCAGTTGGCCGGCCGGGTGCCAGCCAGCGCCTGTCTGCCCAGGACCAGCGGCTCAAGCGCTGGCTGGGAGATGAGCTTTGGCACCCTGCTTGTGCAGGCATGGGGCTGACCGAGCTGGCGCTGCAGGCAAGGGAGGGCAGGAGCAGGGGAGGAGTGGCGACACAGCGTCATGCCCGGTGGCATGCAGGGCAGCATGGGGGACGAGGCTGCTACGCAACAGGCTCCTGCAGCGATTGCATTTAGTGCAGCAACCGATGCGCACTGCTGGCTGAGCCAACCGCAATCCAGTTGTGCAGGCTGTGTACTCTCAGGAGCGCAGCCAGCGCATCGGCAACGAGCCGGTGGTGCAGGCGCTGCGGTGCGCTTGCGTTTGCTGTGCTAAGCACCTGTGCACGCGCTGCTGGTTCGTGCCAGCCAGGCAGGCTGATTGGTGAACGGGGGCAGGGGATGAGCAGGTGCGTTTGTCATGCAGCTCAGCTCTTGCTGCACCGCTTTGAACCGCTGGTGCTCGCCCAGACGTGTGCCCTGCCTCCCCCTGCATGGCAGCGAGCTGGCGCGCTACGAGCGGGCACTACATGAAGACTACTTTGAGGAGGAGGGAGGCAAGAATACGCAGCTGGGCAAGACAGTGAACCACCGGGTGAGAAGCAACTGATCATTGAGTGAGGGAGCAGCCGCTGGCCATGCTGTCAGGGCAGCTGCAAGGATGGGGCATGCAATGTGCAGCGCTCTCAGCCCTTCCACATCTACTTCCAAGCAAGCATGCAAGCCTGCAGTCAGCAACGCATCCTCACCAAGCCTGTGCACCACAGAGCCTGCGGTATGCCAAGGCGGCCGCCATCGTGCGCGCCAGCGCCGTGCGAGTGACTCCCGACATCCGGGGAGGAGACCTGCCCTTCATCGGCGATGTGACAGGTGTGGATGGGGATACTGGCTTTTGGGTTGAGTGCGGAGGCATGCGCAGGGCTGCTGAGCGGCAGCCTACCTCCAAACTGCCCATGCTTCCTGCCAGACCGCCAACTGCTGCAATGCCCATGCTGTGCTGCCCTGCGCTCCCCAACTGCAGCACAGCAGATCAGCGACATCATTCGTACGGGTTCATGCGCTGCTCTGGACTGCTTCAGGTGAGCGGCTTGGCTTGCAAGCCAATTGGCCGGCTTGGCAGCAGGCCAACTGGGCCCCACAGCGCTTGACAACTGCTCAGCAGTGTTTGAAACAGGGCAAGGTGTTTGGTCAAGCTGTGGCTGTGGTGTGCACTTCCAACCAAATCAGTGGGCTCGCAAGTCTCGCGGTGGCATCCATGCATGCAGGGCGGACGTGGCTGTGACTGACTCGCGCGGGCGGCGGCAGGGCGACACGGTGGGGGCGGCCACGCGCGCCGCCTTCCACGCCCTGCCCACAGTGGGCCAAAAGACAGCCAAGCAGTGGTGGGACCTGGGCTGCAGGTGGGTGGTGTGCAGTACTGAGTGGGGGGCTTTACTGCAAGCCTCTTTGCAAATTGAGAGCTGGGTTGTTGGCATGTGCAGTGCAGTGCTCCAAGCAGGCAGCATGGCTGCACCAGTGGCATCACCAACCAGCTTCCCGAACGCACGTTTTCGTCAACTCATGCAGGAGCCTGGAGCACGTTGAGTTTGCAGCAGAACCAGGCGGCCCGCTGGGCGAGGGCGGCGCCTTCCCCATCACTCCGGAGCAGCGCTTTTCGCTGGAGCGGCGAGGGGACCTGCTGGAGGCGGCAAGTGAGTGTGCTCGACTGCCCCAACATGTCTTTAGGTGCACATGACTGCACATTCCTTGCACTCTCTGGCAGCGGCTGACTGGACCCAGTTGGATGCGAGGGTGCGAGCCCGGGGGTTGTTGGATGTGAGAGTGCGCAGGAACGCCTAGCCGCTAGGTTAGGCATCCAGCGGCGTGCTTGCCATCAGGCTCCGTACCACTTTCCAATGCGCCAGGCGGGGCAGACATACAAGAGATGCTGGGGGCGGTGCGGCGGGGCCTGGAGGCAGTCAGCGGCACCGGCGGCTGGCTGATCGAGGTGGTGGGCGGTGGAGCCCGCTCATCTGCTCGACACGATGCAGGTTTGTTTTGGGTTGCTTGATGGGGTGGCGAGGTTCGCCGCGCAGGAAGCAGAACACAGCATGCGGTGGCTGCTGCGATCAGCCGCTGAATGCCCTCTGCCCTGCTCTGCCCCGCCTGCCTCGCTGCCTGCAGATTTCCTGGTCACACACCCCACCGCCCCCATCGAGGGCGTGGTGCTCCAGCTGAGGGACCATCTGGTGGACAGCGGGTGCCTGTTCCCACCAGGGCAGGCCATGTGCAGCTGGGCTGGCCTTGATGGGAGCATTGCATGCTGCCAGCATTGCAGTGCAAGCTGGCCTGCGCAGCCGGGCTTCTGCCGCTGCCGCCGCCTGCCGGCCCAAGCCCTCTGCACATCTCGCGCTCACTGGCCCCTCTTTCCCTCCGCTGCCGCGCTTCCTGCACTGCAGGGTGCAGGCAGGGCTGCTGCCCAACCACATTGACTGGCTGAGAGAGGAGCATTTGAAAGAGGCCTCGGCTGCGCCCTCAGTGCAGACGCTGGACAGGTGGGGGGCCGCCGGTGCACAGCACTTGTAATGGGCCATCTGATTGCTTCATTGCCCAAGAGTCAGCTGCTCTGCTCAGCAGGTAGCTGTGTTCTGTGTGGCGGGTGGCAGCATTAAGGGCAGCGATAAGCGCTAAGGATAAGGACAGTGGTTGGTCGCGCCATGCAGATTTGACCACATCTATGGCATCGCACGACCGGGCAGCGGCAAGGTGAGCACGCCAGCAGCAGAGGGCGCATGTGCAGAAGCAGCAGCCATCCATCCCGGATGGCCGCAGCTGGGAGGAGGCAGATGTTTGTTGTGCATGAAAGGGGCAGTGCCATGTGCAGCCGTGTCACTCGATACTCACTGTAGTGCAAGGCTGACCTGCCCGACTCACCTGCTGAGCTGAGCAGGCGCGGCGCATGGACATCATCATCTGCCCGCATGACGAGTGGTCATTTGCGCTGGTGCGGCGCACCTTCTGCTTGCATGGCATGGCAGCATGTGCACTGTGCAGGCAGCCCTTGATACTCGACATTGGCCCCCAGTCGGAGGCTGACTTGAAGGGAGCACCAGTGGCTGACCCGCATCGGTCCGCAGGTGGGCTGGATCGGCTCTCGCACCTTCCTGCGCTTCATGCGGCAGCACGCCAAGGACTGCGGCATGTACCTCACCAGCCACAGGCACGCTGTGTGGGCTTGCGGTAGTGCTGCCCTCATGGCCTTGCTCTCATCTGCCTTGCCCTCGCGGCTGCAATGGGTGCAGTGTGCCGCTTCACCGCGCATGCGCTGTTTTCTGCCAGCCCCGACTTGGCCCCAAACAGCTACCGCCGCACACATCTGCCTGCTGAACGCTCGCCCACCTATCAACCCATCCAGGCTGCTGCGCAAGGTGGAGGGCCGCTCGCTACTGGTGCCCGACGAGGCAGCACCCACCGACCGCTCTGGGAGCGAGCGCTGGCCCCCCGGGTGGCACCCAGGGCGGCGAGTGCAGAGCCAGCGTGATGTGTTTGAGCTGCTCGGGTTGCCTTACCGGCACCCGCAGGAGCGTGATGCATGAGGGCAGTCCTTGCGCCCTCTGAGAATACTGTCCGATGCTGATGCGTATCGTTTCAGTCAACTGGGGATTGACAGGGCGTTGTAAAGCAATCACAGGGAAGGTGGGTCAGCGGCAGGCAGGAGCATCGTCGAGCGGCAGCAGCGGCGCATGTGGCGGCGGTGGGGAGGAGGGCAGGCACGGTTGTCAAGCTGTGTGCAGTGCTGCCCAGGTCATCTGCTGCAGCTATGGAGGCGGTGGTTGAGCACGCACGGCCTCTCAATGCGGTGGGCCAGAAAGTGGGCCAGCACCCCGCCCTGCTCACCCCAGCGCCTCCTGCCATCTCCCAGCAGCCGTCCAAGGCGCTCCGCCGGCAGCGCAGCACCAGCGGCAGCGCGCGTGGTCCGGCGTGGCAGGCGGCGGTGGCGGCGGCCGCGGCTGTCGTGGCAGGGCTTGTTGGCTGGGGCTGGACTGGCGCAGCTGTGCTGCTGGCCCGAGTCATGGTGGCGATAGGGCTAGTCAGCTTTCTGACAGACGTCATTGTTCACCTCGCTACCACTGGGCGAGCAGCGGCAGCCGGCGCCGTCTGCGTCACTGCGGCGCAGACGGGGTTTCTGCACCCTGCACAGATGATCTTCAGCTTCCAAGCAGTGCAGCAGTTGTGCACACGGCTGCTCACAGAGGGGCATGTAGCAGCAGCAGCCGCGGTGGCAGGTGACGGTGGCTGGCCTTAGGGTTGTTGTTTGCGGTTCGGATGGCAGCCTCTGGATCATCGCGGGTGTTTTTCGCTCAAGCAGGTGCTGCGCTCTTCCTCTGCCCTGCGAACCACTGTTGCTTGCCCAGAGCCCTCCCTGCCACACCTTCCCGTACTGTCTGCAGAGGCCAGCTGGCACATTGCCGGCGAGGTGGGCATGCTGCCGATTCAAGTTGCCCGCCTGCTGGCCGCCCCAGTGGTGGCAGCCGTGGACAGCGGCAGGGCCGCAGCTGTCGCTGCGGTGCAGCGCCTGCTGTTTGGCGCTCGCATGCAGCCGCTGCTGGTCTGGCTGCTGGTGGAAATGATTGAGGGCATGGATCGGCCGGACGCGGCAGCGGCAGCAGCGCTGGAAGGACTGACTGAGGAGGGTGGCGCAGGTGGGGCTAGGGCTGGCATGTGGCACGAGAGCCGATGGCAATGTGCGTTGGGGAGGGGGGCAGCGTGACAGCTGCAGCACTCTCCATCCGTCTCTCATATGAGCATGCATGCAGCTCAAACCTCTGGCCTTGGTGCTGCGCTCTGCACTCCGCCCTTGAAGTCGTGATTGGAGACCTTGCCGCGCTGCTGATGGCGGATGGGCACCACCGTGCCGCCGCCGCCCTGGCCAGTGCACTGTACGAGCAAGCCAGCGGTGTTGGGAGGGAGCAGGTGAGCAGATGCTTTGGGTTGAAGGGAGGGCTGTATGGCTGCAGGTGCAAAGCAATGGAGGCTGAGCAGTTGGCGAAAGCCATCCAGTCCGCCATTTCATGCTTGAAGAAGCACCACACAGGTGGCCAGGCAACTTCTCGCCCATGTTCAATCAAACTGCAGCCATTTCTGCCATTTCTGCCAATTCTGCCTATCCAGGAGGTCGCTGCCGCCCTGGCGGCTGGCACAGCCCAAGCAGTGGAGGCCGGCAGTGTGGCAGGCATGTGTGCAGTGCTGTGCCCCGCATGCACTGCTGGGCGTGTGAGCTGAAAGGGCGGTAGCATGCGTGCCCAGCGCGGGTGCCGCCTGCCTGCTCCTGCTACGCAAGCATCGCCTGCGCCCTGTTGCTGCGCCCACTGGCCAACAAACTATCCCTTGCCCTGCAGATGTTCTGGCGGTGCAGTGGCTGCTGTTCGAGCAGGGCCACACCGCTGTCACGGTGATTCGGGACGCCCTCGCGGCCCTCGCTGGCTGGCCTGCCGGGGCTGCCGCCGCTGGCCGTCTTTCGTGGCATGCCATCGACACCGGCAGGTGCGGCTGTTTCGAGCTCTGCTCCGAGGCTTGGGAGGAGTGGGCGGCTTTGAAGCGTGCCGTGTGAACGCGCAGGGCAGTGCAGCGCATCGCACGTTCTGCCTCATTGTTGTACACCGAATGCTGCTGTCTGTGTGACGCACTGCCGCAGGGAGCGCCTGGTTGCTGCCACCTCCCTGGCGCTGCTGCTAGCGGGATGCTCACACGAGGCTGCCGCCGCACTGGAGGCTCTTGCTGCCGCCGCTGGGTCGCAGCAAGCCAGGGTGGCGCGTGTGGCAGCCGCAGTGATGGTCGATGCCGTGGATGGCGGGGCCGCGGCGGCAGTGGCGGAAGCCGATGCCCAGCTGTGGGGTTGTGGCCTTACACCGCTGCTGCGAGATGTGATGGCTTGCGCTGCACGACAAGGCTGGGCCGATGCGGCGGCCAAAGTGTCTCGGCACGCGCTGGACCAGGGCCACAGCCGCATGGTGGCAGATGTGGCGGCAGCGCTGATGGTGGAAGGCGCAGTGCAAGAGGCGGCTGAGCTGGCCGCACAGCTTGCCATGGCGGCCAACTTCAGTTCGGCAGCCATCCAGGCAAGTCGAGACAGAGGGTGCATGCGGTGGCCATGTGTTGGCAGCAGTGTGCAGTGACTGCTGCCGCTTCAGAGCACCAAGGGCCCCATAGCCAGGGGTACGGGCTGACTTGGAGTGCCCACACCCATCCCTCTGTGCCAAACAGGCCCTTGGTGCGGCCATCGCCGCTGCCGTGGAGTCCGGTGCCGTCAACCAGGCGGCGGCTGTGACAGCTGAGCTTCTGCACGAGGGCCACCAAGAGCTGCTGGCGGATGTCACCGCTCACATGGCCGCCGCAGGTGCAGGCAGTCGGGTGCCTGCAAGCAGCAAGGCTGCAGCTGCGCATCCGCCATTCTAGAAAGTGTCTTGCGATTGTGTCGCCAAGCTGGGCGGTGCTGAGCAAGACTGCACAGGGATTCAGTGCGTTGCCTCACCCAGCCCGTGACCATGCCCACTTCATGCAGGTCACGCCAGCGAGCTGGCACAGCTGGCGGCTGCCGCGCTGCAGCTGCACCACAGCAAGGTCTCCCTGACTGAGCTAGCTGGTCTGCTCAGCAAAGCTGTCGAAGAGTACACTGCGGGCAGCGGCAGCAGCGGCGCGCGGGCCATTGCACGGGTGGCCCGCCACTCGAGAGAGGAAGGTCTCAAGCTGGTTGGGCGCGAATCCGTGACTGCTCACAGTGGCACTGCATAAAGCATGCTGCCTCATCATGGTTGTTGCGTGCATCAGCTGTACAGAAGTGTGATTGCAGGGCGAAGCGGCCAGGTGCCAGGCAAGTCGAGCTGCGCTTGGCGGCGCTGGCGGCGCTGGCGGCCGCTTCAGCACAGCTTGCATCGTTTCGCACATTGACGCTTGATCGGGTCACTTGCGACCACAACAGCTCTTGCTCAAGCCTAGCAGCGCCCAGGGCCGCTGCTTCCAACGCCTCTGCTTTGCCTCCTGCACCACCTCGAGCCCGGCCACCCAGCCAGGCAATCCATCCAGAGCAGCGCAGCCAGCTGGCCCTGCAGCTGCAACCCAGCCGCCTCCAGGCCGCCTCCACCGGCCGCCGCCGCTCGCCACCGCCGCCCTGTCGGGTATCTGAGATGGGTCGGCTGCATCCTGCTGCATAACGTTCAGTCCGGCTCTGCCGACTCAAAAAGCCGCATGGCCCTTCGATCATGGCGTCTGCATCCTTGCGCATCTTGTGTAGTTTCGGGCCTGGCCCACCCTCCGTGCAGGCTTGTCACTGCCCCTTCTCACTGCCAAGCCCCATGGCGCACAGCCGGGCACCACACCCCCTAGCTGAAGCGATAGCTGACCTGGCGGCCCCGCCAGTTGCCGAGACGTATCTGATCATCCACCCTGGCGTCCGCAACGAGTACGGCTATCCGGTGCTGTTGCTGCACTTGCGCCCTCGGCGCGTGGCGGCAGGGCTAGAAGCCAGCGTGCGCTGCTGCCGCTCACTGGTGATAGATGAGGATTGGTGCTGCGAGCTGTGGCAGAGCGGCCCAGTGTTTGCGGTGTCCTCCCTCCCGCTCGCCTGTGGTGCGCAGCAGCGAGATATTGACAGCTTTGCAGCAGAGCTGCTGGAGGCGGGATGGCACTTCTCTGACGGCATCAATGTGCAGCTGCACCTGCCGGAGCGGGCATGTGAGTACAGCACCACCGGCACTGCCGAACACTTGCCCTGGCAGCGCATCCACCTGCAGCTGATGCCTGCAGCGGCGTTTGAGGCAGTGGCAGCGCCAGTCGACCGTGTGCGCCTGCACCTGCGCGGTGCTGAGCCTAACTCAGCGGCACCGGTAGTGGTCAGCCAGTCATGTGTGCAGGGGTGCAGCATCCCGTACGCCCGCCACCAGGCAGAAGCGCGGCAGGAGCGGCAGGAGCGGAGCATGCTGCAAGAAGCAGCAGAGGGAGGCGATGCCGAGGCCGTGGCAGCGCTGGCCAGCCTGCCGCCCCCGGCCACCGATTACGATGACGATGCGAGCATGCAGGCGCACTATGCAGAGCTGAGGGCAGACGACATGCGGCGCCTGGCGGCAGCAATCTCAAACCTGATCAAGCTGGCCTGCCGCTTCCGTGGCATGGCGAGCCACCCAGCGGGTGCAGCGCCGAGCGATGAGGAAGATGGCGCAGCAGGCACGGACAGTGATTAGTCGGCAGATGCCTTTGCCATGTCGTCCTTCCATATAGTGCCTGTGCCATGTCCGCTTTTGTGACTTTGCCGTGTCCCGGGGGGGCGGCTTATGTGCCTGCTGTCTGCATGTGCAAAGCGGTCACGGTCACGGTCAACGCAGGCAAACGCCAGCCTCTAACTGATAGGCAGGTGCGGCGCGTGCTACTGGCAAGAATTTCACAGCCCATAAGGTGCCCATCAGCGGCAAACAACCAAATCGCGCCAGAAGTGCAGCGGCTCGGAAGCTGCCGCAGGGAGCTGACAGCTCAGTGCGCTGTACCGCAACATGTCCAGTGCTGCGCTCAATCATGCTTCACATCGAGCGCCCAAGCCCACACAGCCAGCCGCGGCAAGCAGACTGGCAGGGCAGGGCAAGAGCAGGGCAAGAGCGCTTCTTGGCCCCGCAGGCCAACATCGTCGTCACCGCAGCACGCAGCACCCACAACGCCCGCCTGGCGCCGCCGCCAAGAGCCCAGAGGCGGCTCGCAATCTGCAAACCTGCACACTGTCGCTTCCTGGCGACGCAAACCCGCAAGCTGCACAGCCTGTGACTTCTCGGAAGGAGCTTCAGCAACCGGCGCGCCAGGCGTTCAGCGCTGTCGCGGCGCCACTGCCTGCTCGGCCCACAGCACCGGGCGTGCAAGCATGTGCAGCTGCCAGTGAGGCCGGGGAACCCCCCTTGCAGCCGAGCGCTATGCAGAACGAGACTGAGCACCAGCCCGACCCTCTCACGGCTGCCCTGGCCCGCATGAAGGTGATCATTTCGTTGGGGACCCAGCGGCGTATGGTGGCGTGTCGGGGCGAGCGAACGCATGTCGGGCTGCGCAACCTGGCCCGGCCCTGGCCCTGCAGCCGTCCCCACCTCCTCATGCCGCCCTCCCGACATCCCTGGTGCAGGCGGGCCGGCCGCCGCGCAGCCCCGAGCGCCTGGCTGTGGGGAGCGGCAGCGGCAGCGAGGACGACCTGCAGGCCGCGGCGGCGCTGCTGCACCGCGCCCCGCCGCGGCAGAGCAGCGACTCCACGCTGCATCCACCGCCCAGCGGGCGGCCGAGCTCTGCACCCAGCCACCGCTCCTCGTTCGACTCCTGTGTGGACGGCGCCACCAGCGACCCCAGCCGCAGCCAGCGCAGCAGCTTGGAACATGGCAGCCCAGCCTCCCTGGCCTCCGCCCCCTCCGCGTTCCGGCCCTCTTTGCATGCCGCACCCGCTGCGCCAGCAGCCCTGTCGGCAGGCCAGCCTCCAGCAGCGGCTGCTGCTCCAGGCGCGGCAGCCGCAGGCGCCGCCGCTGCCAGCGGCGGTGAGTCGGCCGCGGCGGGCATCGCAGCCGAGCTCGCTGGCAATGGCGGCTTCTCACGCGTAGACTCCCGGCAGTTGCGCCAGCCCACCGATGGGACGGCACCTAGTGGCCGTGCCTCTCCTTTTGCCTCCTCCTCCCTCAGCTTGCCGATGCAGCCGCAGCTGAGCGGTGAGGGGGCGCTGCAGCCAGTGTCAGCAGGCCACCACCAGCATGGCGGCCGGCCGCGTGGGCACAGGGCCGGCAGAGACCCAGGCAGTCTAGAGCATGGCAGCACTGCCCCGCCGGGCGCATTGGATGCGCTTGCAGAGGCGCTGGCGGTGGCGGTGTCCCAGCAAGGCGGCGGCGGCGGGCCCACCGGCGCGGCGCGCTTTGCACCGCCGCGGCGTGCGGCGGCTGGCCGCCCACCGGCCAGCCCACCCACCGAACCGCTGCTGAGCTCCCAGGTGGCCCTGCTAGCGCAGCAGCTGCTGCTGCACAGGCAGCAGGCCCCGGGAGCCAGCAGCGCAACGGCGGCAGCCCAGCTGGGGCGTAGCCTGCAGCTGCAGGACTCATGGCCGGGACCGCCGCAGGCAGGTGGCGCGCCTCCACGCCCCCTCATGCGCAGCCGCACTGTGGCTGCTGAGGAGCTGCTTGCGGCACGTGGCAGGACGGGCCTGCCCAGCGCGGCGCAGCAGCTGCTGATCAGCGGCGGGGCGGGCGGCGTGGGAGGGGACGCGCAGTATCCGCAGGCCAGCGCTGCGCTGCGCTCGTTAGACCCGGCCCATCAGCCCCGCTTTTCCAACCCGGCCTCCCCGCCCTCAGAAGAGGCCTCGCCCTTCTCAGCAGTGCAAGGTGCGCTGGATGTGCCTGCTTGGGTGGCTATGTGCGGAGGCCTGCCTCCATGCAGCGCGCTCGCCTCCCAACGCTGCTGGCCACGCAACGCCCTGCTCTGCTGTGTAAATGACCGGCTGGTGTTGGGCCGTGCACCCACACTGCCCGCTGAATGGTCCACTCGCGGTACATCCCATTTTGCTGCAGGTGTATATGGCTGCCACCTGCTGCCGCCGGTGGACCATGCCGACCCGCACTCTCCAGAGCCCTCGCCCGGCCTTATCAGCAGGCAAGCAGGGCAGCTTGAGGCGGTGGGGCGCTGGATTTGATGGCAGCGGCGCATGCTTCATGGCATGATCTTGGCGGGTTGCGCGCTTGGGTGGTATGATGGCGCCTTCTGCACGTGCAGCGGGCTCGTTCAGCTGCTACCGACCTCACCCAATCTCACCCAATCTCACCCAATCACATTGCTGTGCGGCCCTGTGCAGGTCCAGCATCGATCTGCTGCTGGACCCCATACTGCCTGCGGCCGCCCGCAACCACCGGCACAGCATCGACACGCTGTCTGAGCTGCTGCGCACGCCGGCGGTGTCTGGGGTGAGTGCCTGTGGGCCCTTGCATTGTTGGCGGGGCGCATGGTGGCCCTCAGAGGGTTGAGATGCCCAAGCATCGGCACGCTGCCTGGGGTGCTGCACACACTGGGTTTCGGGAGGTGGGTTGGAGCCTGCTGCATAGGTGGGCATTGGATGGTGCAGCAGACCATCCTTTTTTTGTGCACTCATGGTGCCACCCCTGTATTCTGAGCGCACTGCCCATTTGCTCCCTTGCTGCCTGCGCAGCTGGGCTCCCCAACAACCAGCTCCGCAGCACGGCTGATGCAGCAGCTGATGGATGGCAGGGCTGCTGTCGCAGGCGTGGCCCCGGGCAGCGCCCCCGGCAGCAATGCGGTGCGAGCGCGGGTGCCCGTGCGGCACAGCATGGATGGAGCCAGCCGACAGCTGGAGAGCATGGCGCGCAGCCTGACAGTCATTCCCGGCGCGCGCAGGTGAGAGTGGTTGCCAGCAGCTCTTGCTATCAGCTCTTGCTGCCTGTTGTTTGCTGCGGGCGTGCTTGCCAGGGTGCAGTTGGGTGCATGGAAGGCCCTTGCGAGTTCTGCATGTACGGCTGGGCTGGGCTGGGCTGGGCTGTGGTGTGCAGGCATGTATCGCTGCTTGTAATGCTGGGATGGTGGCATTTGCCAGTCACCTACCGACCCCTTCTCTTGCAGCTTGCTGCCGGTACCAGACGAAGAAGCTGAGGAGTGCCGAATCTCTGACCCCCTGCTGCTGCCGCTGGGCACGCTGGTTGGCAGGTCCGATTTGAGGTGCAGCCTTGCTGGGTAGGCAGGGAGCGGCTGCAGCCGCCCACCATAAGCCCACCAGAAGTGCTGCACACATACCACAGCTCCCCATGCACGTGTGCACATCCGCACAACCAACGCCCACTCACTCATCCTGCCGCCACCTCCCACCACCCCTGCTCATTACAAGCTTGCTGCATCCCACCTCGTTCTCACGCATGCTCCCGTTCATTGCGTTCCTGCCATCAACCGCAGGACGTGTCGAGAGATTGTGGACCCGGCTGCCTCATATTACGGCCACCTGTCCACTGGCAGCATGCACGATCTTGCCAACAGCACAGTGACGGTTGTGGCGGGAGCAGTGCCCACGGCAGCGCAGGCAGCGCAGCTGGCCAGCCGCGCGGCCGCGCCCGCGCATGCAAGCAGCATGGTCGATCCTGCGGCGGCGGCGGCGCAAGCCAGCAGCTACGGCGGCGCGGCGAGCGTGCTGGAGGTGTGCTTGGGATTGAATTGGGAGCCGAGGTGCATGCATGCTGCTGATGTTTAGCCGTTTTGTTCTCCCCTGCCTGCTGACCGCTGCTGACCTGCTGGCGGCCGATCCTGCGCCCACAGGAGTCGTTTGTTGATCCGGACATCCATGACACCTTTGGAGCGCACCCTTCCTACCCAGCAGCAGCCCGCCACCCCCACACCCCTGCCAGCAGCAGCAGCAGCCCCATGGGTGCAGCAGCCGCCCTTCGTGCGGTCCCCAGCAGCAGTGCCGGCAAGGCCGCACCAGCAGGCGGAGGGTCCGCCAATGGCTGGCGGCAGCCGCTGGGCACAGCACGGCCAGCGGGCGCAGCGGCAGCAGACGCCGAGGCGGCGGCGCCAGCCGGTGCCAGCCGGCCGGCAGCCAGCGATGGCGGCACCGCGGCCGCGCACGCTGCAACAGCTGCAATTGCAGGGGGGCACCCCACGGTGTACCCTGCCCACCCCAAGTACTCTGCGGCTGTGTTCTCGCCAATTGGGCAGACCATGATGCTGGACCCAACCAACGTGCCGGGCCAGCACTCGATCACGGTGCACGACCCGCAGGCGAGTGGCCATGGGACGTTTGGGTTGTGCGACACACAGCGTCGCGTCCTCTCGGGTTGTTGCTTTGCTTTGATGTCACATACAGTACTACGCTGGGCAGGGTGCAAGCAGTACAACGGTGAATGGGAGGGTTGGGCTTGGGATGCACCTTGAGCTCCTCTCACGTGCCCATCATCCCTCCCCTGTCATGCTTACTGCAGATCGTGGTGCCCAGCCTGCAGTTCCTCAAGCAGCGCGCCCTGGCCCGCCAAAAGCTAGAGCGGCTGGACCAGCAGGCACGCCACTCCCGCTGCCCATGCCTGCGCTCCTGTGCAGTTGCTGGCTGCGCATGTGTGATGGTAGCTTTGCAGAAAGTGCAGCTCCAGTTGGTTGTTGCGTCACATGCCATAGAAGGGGTATCGCTGCTGCCCGCGATATCACCCGCAACATCCATCCTTCCTGCCCTGCAGGCCACGGCCCCCAACCGAGGCGGATACATCGCGGAAGCGAAGCGGGTGCTGGCTGCCGCGGTGCACACTGCCAGCGCGCAGGAGGCCGCGGTGGTAGAGTCCAGGTGGGCACCTTACTTAGCTGCCTCCACAGATGAGCGTTTCCGGTGGAACAAGCGTGCACTGCCAGCATGCTGGATGCTGCATGTTCCCGGCATGCGCTCGCCTCCCCAGCTCCTGTGCGGCTGCTCCGGCGCCATCAGTCCCCTGCTGCGCTGCCTGAGGGACAACAGGCAGCCTCATGCTCCACTGAACACTGCTGCTCATTGTTTCACCCTCTGCAGCTGTTCGGGCGCCATTGGTCCCCTGCTGCGCTACCTGAGGGACAACAAGCACGACGACGCTGCGCTGCGCTCCGGCCTGCACACGCTGAGCCTGCTGGTGTCCAACTCGCCTAACCGCGGCATCATTGTGTCGTTCCAGGTGCGCTTCTGCTAGGGTTCACATTGCTGGGCTGAGCTGCAATGTGCACATGCTGAGCTTGCTGATGTTTTGACTCGCCCAAGCTGGTCATGAGCGCGTGTTTGCTGCTTCTCACACCTGCGTGGCCCGGCCACGGCATGCAAGGCGATGCCGCCCAACCGGTCCCAGCTGCGCCTTGGTCTCAAATCCGCCTCATTTGCTGGGTGCCCCCGCAGGGCCAGGCCATGCTGTGCGAGGCGATGCGTGCGACGCGGGACTTGGAGATCCGGGAGAACATTGTGCAGCTGCTGTGGGACCTGGAAGCGGGCCAGTCGGCTGAGTGCCACTTTGAGCCGGGTGGGTGCATGATTGATTGCCTGGTGCGGTCGTCCGGGGTGTTTGTGTGGTTATTGCAGGGAACCGTGTGGAGCTCGCGTGGCCCCCAGTTGATGGGCGGCCGCCCGAGCAGCACCCACTTGCCCATCCGTTGCTTGCAGACGACATCCTGGCGCTGCTGAGCGTGCTGGAGGCCACAACCAATGCGGTGGTGGCGTCCCACATCCTGCACCTCATGTACCAGGCAAGTGCTGCCTGTAAAGCCATTGCAAGGTGCTCTCAGCACCGCGTGCTGGCTTCCTACAGCTGCACCCGGACTGCCTGGCCTGTGGCTGCTGGGGCACCCATCCCCAGCTTGGTCAGTGGCATGCAGCCACATGTGGCAAACGACACCGTTTCCTCACCCGTCTGCTTCCCGCAGTGCGTCAACCGCTCCGACCAGACGGCCCTGAGCGCGGAGCAGATGCAGCGTGAGGCTGCCTGACATGCCTGATATGCCCATGGCTTTCCAGCACTGCATTGGGCATGCTGTGCGTGCCTGCGCTTGGCCAGGCTAGCTTGGGCTGTCTGCCACTCCCTGCACTCTGCTTCGGCCTGACCATCCGCCCGCCTGCTGCCCTGGCTGCCGCAGTGTGCGCGCAGCGGCTGGTGCAGGAGATTGCGGCGCACAAGCACCACCTGCAGGATGCAGCGCAGTACACGCTTGGCAACCTGACCGCCGTAGTGCTGGTGAGGGCGTGCTGTGCATGACCAGCTGGACATGGTTTGCAAGCTGCCGCGTTGGCACATGCTGGCAACCTGACCGCCGTGGTGCTGATGAGCTGCGTGCTGTTTTGCATGGGCAGAGGTCGCATTGCACACGGAGCAGGCGGGCCCCTGCATGGTGCTGGTTAGGCGGTGGCGCAGCCCCGCCGCGCTAACCTGCACGCGCCCACCCATGCTGTGGTCCTGCAGGGCTCGGACAGCGTGCCCAGCACGCAGCGCGAGCAGATGGTGACTCGTCTGCTGGATGAGCTGCGTCGCACCAACACGCCGGGCCAGTGCCAGGGTGAGGCGGGGCGCAGGGCCTGCTTCGGTCGCAAGCGACATGTGTGGCGGAGCATTTTGGCTGGCTAGCCATGTCCACTCCTATCCACTCCTGCACCCCAAGCAACCTTGCGCAACCCTGTGTTTCCCGCCACCGTACGCAGTGGTGCTGACCGTGCTGAGCTGCCTGGCCGGCAACGCGCGCCTGCGGTCTGCCATGGCGCGCTGCCGCGCCCGGCGCCGCCTGGTCGACTTTGGCCAGCGCAACCCCGACCCCCGCCTGCGCGCGCGTAGCCTCTCGCTTGTCAAGGTGGGTGCTCCCGTTTGGTGCAAAAAGTGGGCTCACAACAGACTGCGCCCCTGGCCTATGCGAATGCAACTAATTGGGCGGCTTGTCATACTTTATCCTCTCTGCCTCAACGTTCCCCTGACCTGCACTGCACTGCTCTGCTGCCCCGCAGATCCTGCACAAGCAGGAAGCGCTCGAGTCGTCCGCGCAATGGTACTTTGGCGGGGCTGGCGGCTCAGAGGCCTCCAGCTCGCCGCCCTCACGATGATACTTTTCCTGCATTGGGCAGCAGCAGCTGGGCAGCAGGCCTCACCATTGGGTGCCATTTCAGGCCCCACCCCCTGCCGGCCCCCCCCACCGCTGTGCTGGGCAGCCAGCCGTGGCCCCAACCTGCCTGCCTGTGCATTCATTGTTCATGCGGGTGCTGGCCTGCCGCGCTGCACTGCATGATAGACACACTGTTTTACCAGCACACAGCCAGCGCCTGAGTCGCTGCACTCAAGTTGTGTGCTGCATAATGGGTCGCACACACGCTTTTTTCGCTCATGCCGCTGCTTCCACACTGCAAAGTCCCAAGCATATGCCCCTGCCTGCCAACGCCTCCTTTATCCCTCTCGCCCACCACTCCGATTGATTGCAGCAGCTTGTGCCGCTTGCCGCGTCTGCCGAGCCCTGCTGTACCGTGCCACACACAGCCCATGCATACGCATCACCTGCGCAAATTTTGGCTCGGCGCGCCCCTGCCTGCCTTCCTCCTTTTTCCTCCCCAAGTTTTCCAACTCACGCCCCACACAACAACACACCCGATCTGTTGCATCTGCCTTTGGTGCATGAGCCCCACGTCGAACCTTGCTCACTGCACCTGCACACATGGCTTGTTTACCTCTGCCGCATTGCAGCACCACGTGGTGTAACGAACGCCGCTGCTGGCGCCGCCGAGGGAACGATGGGCGGGCTGCCGGCCTGGCATGGAGAAGGCAGAGCATGCAGTTGAGCGGAAGGAATGCTGCCCAGCATGTGGGGCAGGCGGGTGGGCATCAAGCCCGGTGCACAGAGAGGGAACAGGCGGCCGCAGCTCGAACCGCGCAGCGTGACAGCGTGGCGGCCAGCCTCCCTGCACACAACACCGAGCTCAGTTCAATCCCAGTCTCGCGCTGCTGCATCTACCGGACACATGGCCCTCACACGGCGGGGCCAGGCCTCGGCAGCCGGGGCGGGCGGGCCCAAGGCCGCCGGCGTCCGCAAGCCTGCGGCAAAGGTCAAGGCCAAGGCCAAGCCGGGGGCCGTGGTCACCAAGCGCCTCGTGGTCCGCCGATCCGGCAGCAGCAAGGGGCCGGGCAGCGGGGCCGCGCCTTCAAGCCGGGAGCAGCGGGCAGCAGCTGAGCAGCGGGGCCCGCCCGATCAGGAAGAAGACGAGGATCAGGCTCCTCAGGAGCAGCAGCGGGAGCAGCAGCAGCTAGCGCCAGGCGCCAAGCGACGGCGCAGCACGGCGGCGGCGGCAGGCGGCGGCGGCAAGGCCGACGCCACCATAGATGCACTGTCCGCTGAGGCGATGCAGGAGGTCTTCTTGAACATCGGCCAGGAGCAGCAGAGCTACTGCAGGTGCGGTGCGGGCAGCGGAAGTGCTGCCGCACGCCTGGTCAAGCCGCATGCGTGGCGGGTGCTCGCGTGCCGCACCCAAGCGCCCGCCCTCCCTGCCCGCAGGGAAATTCTGCCGCTGGTGTGCAAGCGCTTCCGGGATGTGCTGCTGGAGCCCAGCTGCGTTTGGGAGGTGAGCACCCAACTGCCGAGCCGGACCCACTGCACTCGCCCAGCACCCACTAGCGGCTGTCACTCGGCGCCAGCTGGCGACAGCCGCCTCGCTTCTGCCTTCCGCCACGCCCACTCCAACCATGTATCCTCTCCATTTGCCCTTCCGTTTTGCAGAACCTTCACATAGACTTCATCCAGAAGGGGCTAGACCTGGCCTTTCCGCAGCTGCAGCAGCCCGGCGACGGCGACGGCGTGCTGCCGCCTGAAGGCGGCAACCGCCGCCTGCTGCACAGCGCGGTGGAGCGCTGGCTCAAGCCGCGCGCCGCGGCTGTCAAGCGCCTCGTGCTCTCGTGAGTGAAGCGGTTTGAGAGGCAGAGGCATGGTGCATGAATTGGGCCTGGGAGCGGTTCGCAGCTGGCGCACCCCGTGTGTTGCATTCCCGCCTTTCCCTCGGACACCCGTCGTGGGTGCACGCAGTCCAGCCCGCAGCCATGCCAACCACCTTCTGCTCCCTTCCCCGCCACAGCTTCTCGGCGCGCGACGGCACCCACAGCTTTCCCAAGACTGGCCACGGCCTGCGACGCATCTTTGGCATGGTGGCCCCCGCTCTGCAGGCACGCACGCCAGGTGTTGGCTTCGCGTCCTGGGTGCATCTGCACTGAGTGGCGCAGCGCAGCACGCGGCGCATGCGCATGCAGATGGCTGCTTCTCAGCTGGCATCTCCAGCTGAATGGCGACTGCGCTTCCCCCTCATGCGCCCTGCAGGAGCTGTCCATCTGCCAGTGCTCCGACATCTTCCATGCCAAGTCGTTTGCTGACCTGGCGCAGCTGCAGGTGACGGCAAGCACTGCTTGCACAGCTGGAACGCCATGTGAAGTTGCGGCAGCGAGCCAGCTTGCTGCCAAGCGCCGCGCCCGCTGCCGTGCATGCCGTGCCGTGCTCCACAACACATCCGCCACTCACCTTGTGACATGCCCATTACTGTCTGGCACAGGCGCTGGAGACGCTGGCAATCACATTCATGGCGGGCAGGGTCACTCCTTCCGACCTGGCTCCCCTGTCGGGCCTGCGCAACCTCAGCAGCCTCACGCTGTCCGCCAGCAGGTGAGGGGAGGGTGCACGAACTGCTGGCCTGCACGCTGCCTGGTGGCCCTGCAAGCTGCTTTTCCAGCCGCCTAACGGCAGGCCAGCAACTCCATAGCACACCTGCGGCCCGCTCTCTGCTGCTGGCCTGCCATTCGATGTGCGGTGCGCAATCGACCAGCACGGGCCATTTGCCCGCCCCGCCGCCGCAGGACACATGAGGAGGCGGGGGAAAATGTGCTGGCCGGCTTCCCAGACAGCCTGCTCAAGCTCAAGGGCCTCACATCACTGGCTGTTAGCTCGCAAGGTGTGCGGCTGGTGGGCAGCATGTGTTGAGCAGCACGTTCAAGCAGCCAAGGCGGCTGCGACAAAGTGGTGGGCTGTTCATGCAAGCGCGAACAGCTGAGCGAGGTCCAGCCTGTGGGACTGCTGAGAGGTGCTGGGCTCTGCCCTCTGCCTCACAGGTGTGACCAACCTGCCGGTGGGCATCACCAAGCTCAAGAGCCTGACCTGCCTGGTGCGCCTTCGCCTGCCGGCACTGCTGGGGGCGTGGCTTGGTCGATGTCTTGTTGTTGATTGGCACAGGGCATCACGCTGCTGCGGTTGCAGCTTATCCGGCTGCCTCGCCGCACGACCAAATGACCCAATCAGCCGACACTGATTCTCCATCCAACCCTGCAGGACGTGTCTGGCTGCTCTCTGGCCTTCCTGCCCAGCCAGCTGTGGAAGCTGTCGGCGCTGCGCCAGCTGCGCCTCAACGGTGCGGGCAGGGCTTGAGGATGAGGCCGGCTCACGCAAGCACACAGGCTGCTCACTTGGCCTGAATGGGAGCCAGCAGCCCTCGTGCACCCTGACCTGGTGTGCTTGCACCGCTGAGCGCACTGGCACGGGCGCTTAAGGCAGCAGTGCTGCATCCCCCCCCTGCCTGCGTGCGCAGGCACCAACCTGATGGTGGGCCTCACCCACACCTGGGAGCCGCTGAGCAAGATGCCCGCGCTGGAGTCTGTGGAGCTGCGGTGAGCGGGCCATGCAGTCAATCTGGCACCATTTGCACAGCCGGCATTGGAGCTGCCTGCCCATTCAAGCTGCGCGGTGGCAGCTGCCAATCGCGGCGGCTGTGCTGCCGCAGCTGCAGTCGTTTCATCGCTGCCCGCATCCCTGCGCATTTTGCATGTCCCGCAGGGACCTGAAGGCAGTGCAGCTGCCGCCGCAGCTCACGGGCATGTCCAGCCTGACCAGCCTGGTGCGTGGGAGGGGGCAGGGGCAGGCGCGGTGTGCTCGGTGGTGGGCAGCTCCAGGCTCCAATGCTGTGAAGGTGTGCTACAATGCAGCCTAATTGATCCCTTAGTACTCGTTTTGCTGTCCGCCAAAACAGGACTTGAGCGACAACTACTTTGATACGGTTGCGAGCTACGAGGAAGGCCTGTCGGCGCTGGCCTCGCTGCCCAACCTGCAGGCGCGCCTGGGGGAGGGGTGGCATGCTTCTGCGCCTGTACTGAAGGCCTGTGCTGTCACGAACGGCCACCCTCGGTGGCCACAGTCGGTGCACTCGCCACATGTCAGCAGCTCCTCACAGCCATACTCCCTGTACCGCCACCCCATTCTGCTGGTGCAGCACCTGAAGCTGCGCTGCTGCCAGCTGCCCTCTGTGCCAGCCCAGATCTGCAACCTCACTCGCCTCACGCACCTGGTGGGCTGCCGGCTGTGTTGCACGGCCGTCTGTTGGCGCTGCACATTGCGACTGGGGATGAGCGGCAGCCGATTGAGGAGCACGGGTTGTTCCCTGTGTTGCAGCCGTCAGCTACGCCCTCCCTGAACACATCGCAGCTGCTGGAGCTCTGTTCGACTACCTCTGCTAAAGGAATTCTGTGCGTCCCCCTCTGCTTGTCGTTTGCAGGACCTGAGCCGCAACCAGCTGGTGGAGCTGCCCCCTGGGCTGAGTGCGGTGTCCACGCTGCGGGAGCTGGTGGCAGAGGGCAACTGCTTCCCCCGCATCCCACAGGTGTGCTGTTAGGTGTGCTGGTTGCAGGGCGCGGTGTTGTGCAGCGGCGCGGCTGCTTTCTCGCTCAGCTGCGAAGGCGCCAAGCACTCCCTCCGACGCCACTCTGCAGCAACACTTGCGCAGGCCATTCGCACTCTGCTCCGCTGTCGCTGTCCCACCTGGAGGTGGCATTGTGAGGTATCCGGGCATCTAGTGCCTCGCTTCCATCACTCCAAATGCCCGCCCCACCGCCCGGCCCCACCTCTGCCTGCAGGTGCTGGCGCAGCTGCCGCAGCTGGAGGTGGCAGACCTGTCCTTCAACATTTACATGGAGGCAGCCGCCAGCCTGGCGCCGCTGACCGCCGACGGCGGCCTGGCTGCCCTGCGTCGCCTGGACCTCAGGTGCGGAGGGAGTGCCGCCTGTTGTGTGCACGCTTGCGAGGGGCGTGCATAACCCTTTGGGGGTGCTGGTTGGATTTCAGCTGAGCTTGTGTTTTCAAGGCGTTTGGGATGCTGGTTAGTCAGCTGAGCTGGTGTTTCCATGGCCGCTGCCTCGCCTGCTCCGCTCCCTACTTGCAGGAAGATGCTGGGGGTGTGGAAGGACACCAGCATTCCCTGGCTGCAGGGCCTGGTGGCGCAGCTGCAGCAGCGCCACGCGGAGCGCGGCGGCAGCCCCGCCAGCGCGCCTGTGGTGCTCTGGGACTGAGCGGCTGGAGCGGTGTGATGTGCGGTCCGCAGCCCATGTAGGGCACTGTGCAATGGTCTGCTGGGCGGGAGCGGCAGCAGCAGTGGCACAGGGGCCTGGCCAGCTGCGGACCAGGCACTTGAGCGCCGGGCGTGCGGCAAGGGACGCTCGCCCACCCCCTGTGGTACTTCTTATGATGCTTGTGTAGTGAGCCAGGATATTTCACACTTTCCAAATAAAAAACTGGTAGGCAGATGCCCCTGCGATTTACCCTGTTTGTAATGCCCTTGCTGTTACACACAAGATGGGTCGGGGCAAAGTATGCACCCATGGTCGCCACTTGATGGTTGCATACGTGACCTGGAAGCAAATGCATGGGTGCGGCAAGCTGCTGCTCTTGCTACGTTGTTGCCGGTGTTGCAGCTCAAGCGCATTGCTCCGCTGCTTCTACGGTTGAGCACAGGTGCCACGAAACAAGCTACCGGTCAGCCGCCGCGGCGTGCCGCTCTATCGCTTGCGTGGCTGCGCCAGCTCAAATGTGTACATGCGGGCCAGGGAGTTGTATCCACGCAGGTCTCCGCCGCGCAGCAGGTTGCCGGCGTCGCAGTTCAGCGGAGAATCAGGGGCCGAGTCTGCAGTGATTGGTGATTGAGCACGCGCGGCAGTGCTCAGTTGGCAGCAACGGTTCAAGTGCAGCAGTGGGTGCCGCGGTGAACCGTGCGCTGAATTTGCAGCAGGCAGGCACCACAGCAGCAGGCAGCGGCATGCAGGGAAGCGAGTGAGTAGTGCCGTGCCCTGGCTCACAACCCGGAAGGCACAACCCGTGCATTGGCAGCAGCAGCCAGCCGGCCGCACCTGACATGAGCGCCACCACGGCTTGGCAGACGGACAGCAGGGTCCAAGCGGGGCTCCATGCCGACTTGAGGATGTCCAGGCAAATCTCCCCCGTCTGCGGCAGCCAAAGCAGCAATGGGCGCTAGTTTCAGGTGGGTAGGGGCAAGTCACTCTGGTCCAGACTAGGTGGGGCTAGGCACTGGTTTGAGGATGTGCAGGCAGGTCTCGCCCGGTCTGCAACAGGCGCACGCCTAGGCTCACTTCCAGCAGCTGGCCGGCATTCCGCTCAATGTAATGTTTTGTTGGGCTGGCAGGGGGGGACCTAACCAAGCAGGGCCCGCACTCTGCCTGTGCAAGTGTGCCACAGCAGCCCGACATGACATGGATCCGGGGGCAGCCAACCCGCCCACCTTCCAGTGGATGTTGGGGTGGAAGATCTTGGTCCGGAACCGCACTGCAGCCAAGGGAAGCTTGGCGAGAGCGAACAGCTGGGTGGTGGAAGGCGGGCGGCCAACGAAACTGAGCACATCGCATAACACGTGCGCAGCACCAGACACTAGGTGCGGGGCGAGTGAGGCGCGTTAGGGCAGCACCCCTCAGCACACAGTGGGGGCGTCTCGGGCACCGCAGCTGCTTCCACGCCCCGCTGCCCTGTGCAGCAAGCACGCGCACACCTGCGGGCGCCACTAGGGGGTACTGCTCGGGCACGGCAATGACGAGCTCAAACTCGCCGCCGGCGTAGGGGCTGTCGGGCGGCCCCTGCGGCGGAGGGAAGGCAGGCAGGGCGCACACTGATGACACGGCACAGGGGGGCAACTGGCTGCATCTCCTGGGTGCTTGCAGCCTAAAAGCAGCCAAAACGGTTCTTCAAGATGGATCACCCTGGGTGGTAAATAATCCTTACAAGCTCTCAGGAGGCCCCACCTGGAGCAGCGCGCGCCAGGACAGCAGATTGGTCTCATCCGGCAGCAGCTGGATGCCCCCATCCGTGTTGCGGGCCGCCTCCTTCAGCTCCTGCAGCAGGTTTGAGCAAGGCGGCAGCAGTCTCAGCCTCAGCAGCAGAACCAACCAAGCCGCCTCCTGCGTCCCTGGCAGAATGGCGGCAGGAAGCGGGGGCTCAAGCAGCAAGCTCAGCTTTTAGCGGCACCTAGATGGGAAGCTCAGCTTTCAGTGCCACCCAGAAGGGACGGCGCACCGCTGGATATTTGTGTCAGCAACCATTCCCAACAGTTGCTTGCCTTGGCGAGTCGTTGTCGTGCTGCCATGTTCTAGGGAGCCGCCGCAGCGGCCGAGGCTCCGCCGCCGCCGCCGCCGCCGCCACAGGGCTTGCCGTTCCGGCCCCTTACACTTGCAACAGGCGATCAGTTCCTAGGGCGGAGCTGCGAAGCGTCCTGGCGCCCGCCAACGCTCGCCGGCAGGGTTGCGGCTCGCAGCGCGGCTAACTGGGCTGTCTGGCGGTGTGAGAGACTACTGGAAGTCGCGGAACGCGGTGATGGGTTGCGCAAAGCTTTGCGGGGGTGGCCGCGGCCGCCCTTCGCTGCCGCCTCCGCCTCCGCCGCGCACGCTGCACGTGGTCTGCTGGATGACGGGAGCTCTCTTCCTTTCAACTTCTCTTGACCTCAGCTGGAGGATCCTTGCGTCGTATTAACAGATGCAAAAGGGCATGCGCCGAGAACGACGCTTGAGACGGCGTCGCAGCGTAAATCAGGAAGTAAAGGGCGAAGCCTGAGACGCAGGATTGGTTCTGGACACGTGCCTAAACTACAGCGGAGACGGACAGTGGGCTAGCTGCACTAACCGAAACAGCGTCAGAAGGGAGCGGGAGCCTTGCGTGGGTTGGGAAGGTCGGGTATGGGGGTGTTTGGAAGAGCCAGGGGGTCAGGCGGGGAGGCATTCAAGTGACTCAGGAGCAGCTGTGCTCCAGTGATAAAGCAAGACATCGACACAGCACAGATGTGGTAACAAAAGGGGAGGCGGCAGCGGCGGAGCCTGGGCGTCTGTCAAGGCACACACGGGCGTTGCCGCTGCGCGGCGCAACGTGCGCCGCCACGTAGCTCAGCCTCAGTTGGTGGGCTGCACCGACACAGGCTTGCCGCCGGCCAGCAGCGTGGGCATCACAGGCTCGCGGGTGTACTGCAACCGCAGGCAGCAACGTATGGAAGGTTGAAAAGAAAGACAGCAATAACAAGGAGCTGCTGTCCAGCAGGCAGCGACAAGACAGCCGACACCGCGAGCCTTCCCAAGGCAGGCATAAGAACGAGCTGTGCAGCGGCAGAACGGCAGCACCGCAAGCAGGGGCCCACCAACCCACCTTGATCTCCACGTTCTTGCGGGGGTTGACGACGTTGGGGTGGTTCAGCGTCAGCTCCTGCGGCAAGATGGGCGAGGAGACACAAGGAGCCAACTCAGCGGCTGGGCGATGGTGGGTGTGGCGATGGTGGGTGTGCAAGGCCAGCACTGGCGCAAGATGGTGAGGGGAGTAGGGGCACAGGTACGGCTGGCCAGCCTGGGGACGTTCGTGTTCCACCATGCATGCGGAAAATCCGCCGCTTTGAGGTGCAGCAAGCAGGCAAGCAGCGCCCAACACACCCAGCCAGCCAGCCGCACCTCTGTGCCAAACAAGATGTTGTCCACACACTCCACGCCCAGCATGAGGGAGTGGTCCTGGTTGGCCACCTCATACTTGTACGCGCCAAACCTGCACTCATTGTTTGAGAGCAGGGCGAGGGAGTTTGAGCCGCTTCATTGGCGAGGCGAGCAACGAACAGGGGGGCATGGAGTGGGGCAGCTTATACGCGCCCACGCTGCGACCATTTGGGAGAGGGGCAAGGGAGCTGCGCCGCTTCATTGCTGAGCGGGCGGGAAGGCGTGGAGTTGGCCGCCTCAAACCTTGTAGGTGCAGAACAAAGCAACTGATTTGCAGCGCAACGCCACCGTGCGCAGCCAGGGCAGCTGGCCAGGGGTGTCGATTGCCCCAGCCGTACAGCTGTCACCCAACAGCATTGGCTGCTCACCGTCCGCGGGACCAGATGTTAGACTTGCGCAGCCAGGGCAGCGCCTCCTTCAGCACGGCATCGCGGCCCAGGCTGCAGCGCGGGAGAGGCACAGCCGGCAAGGGCACGGTGAGGTCATGGGTGGCAGCAGCACAGCGCAGGCAGGGCAGGGCACTGGGGGAGCCGTGCTCCAGGCGGTGGTGGTACATGGCTGTCAAACCCGTCTCTCATGTGCAGCCCAGTGACTGCTACACAAACACACCTGGGCGTGGGGTAGCCGTGCTCCAGGCGGCGGTGGTAGATGGACACAATCTCGTCGCCCGGCTGCACCAGCTTGGTGGCCACCGCGCCCAGCAGCGTGTCGCGAACCACCTCGGGCCACGTGCCTGCATGTCGGACAGAGTTCCAGCGGAACATGACGAGGCTCAAGAGTGTGCACGTTCCGCATGGGTGTCAAGAGGGGTGCACAGCATGCAAGGCAAAACCAAGAGGGTTGGATAGGCTGCGCACAGCAGTGTGCGGGTGCAGTTGGACCCACGGGCTGCGCGCAGCTGCTGCAGCGGTGCGGTGCCCACCTGCACTGCCGCCCAGCTTCACAGCTCCCTGCGAAACCGGCTTGTACTGGCTCTCGCTGACCTGTGACGAGGACCAAGCAGGGCAGGGTAGCAGGTGAATGAGATCAGAGCTGCAGTGGAGGCCGCAGTTGAAAGCGCCGGTGCGCAGGCTCGCTCTCGACTGCTTGCGTAGTGCCGAGGATGCGGCGAAGCACAACCGCAAGCTGTGAGCAGAGCAGCAGACCGCAGACGTGAGGGAGCGGGCAGGAGCCCCCCCATGCCGCCTCGGTGCCTGGCTCTTGATTTCACACCCAGCAGCGTGCCATGAATTCCATTGCAAGCCGCTGCTAACCTCAAACATCAGGGACCAGTAGGGGCCCTCCTGTGCCGCCTCGGTGCCGGGCTCGGGATCGGAGCCGTCCGCCTTGCACAGCGTGGGCAGCTTGGCATCGTCTGCAGATGTGCACACGGGCAGAGGGCGGGGAGGCATGCTTACATGGCCAGGTGGGCAAAAGATGGGCAGCTTGGTGGCCGCTGTGTAAGTTCAAGTGCGCTGCCGTCAGGCAGGCTTGGGCAGCCAGGCACGAACGACGCTCAGCCTGCGGAATGCGCAGCCCTGCATCTCAGCCGCTAAAACGCCCTGCGGGGCGGTCACCCAAGCCACCTGCAGCATCTCAGCCAACCAAGCCCAGCCACCTGCGGGGCAGTTCTTCTTGGCGTAGTGGCTGAACACGGTGGTGCGGTAGAATGGGCAGTTGTCCTCCGGGAAGTACAGCCAGCACTTGAGGCCGTGGGGGCAGTGCCCGCGGATGCCTGAACAGGAAGCAGGCGGTAGGTTAAGAGCGCGGCCGGCGTGTGGCTAGTGGCTAGAGCAAAGAGGGGACAGTGCCAGCACTTGAGGCCGTGGGGACGGTGTGCCTGCGGATGCCTGCAGGCAGGCGAGTGTGTTCCGAAAGCATGGAGCCCCGACGTGCAAATGCCCCGGGCACCCCATCACGTCCCGAACTGCCTCCCAGAAGACACACGCAGCAGGCACAGAACGCCCCGGAGTGCCCACCAATGCCGACGATGCGGCGGCTGGAGGAGAGCACCAGCCGCAGTCCAACACTAGACACCAAGCACAGGCAGAGCAGCTTGACAGCTGGACAGTGCTTGCAATTCTAGTTCTACTTGCAGCCCTAGTTCTCACCAATGCCGATGATGTGAGACGAGGAGTGCTGCAGGCCATCGGCCCAGTCAGGCTTGCCCAGCCAGCGCAGGGTGATGTCCAGTGGGACGGTGGAGATCAGGGCATCGTACGCCACCTGCAAGGCAGATCAGCAAGCAGCAAGATGGTAAGGCAGGGCGAGCACAGCAGCCAGCGCAGTGGCAGTGCGGTGTGCACGAGGTGGCAGGCATCCACCGCCGCTGCGCTCCCCAAGCAGAAGCTGCCAGCCATCTTGAATGCCTGCCCACCTGGCGGCCGTCGTCAAACTGCGCAATCTGCTTCTCCTTGTCGATGCTGGTGAGGCGGGTGCGGTAGCGCTGGCGCTCAGGCGGCAGCAGCTTGGCCACCGCCTTCCAGATGCCGCCGGTACCGCCCTCCAATGGGAAGCTGCACAGCAGAGGATGCATGTGCATGAGCTTGAGTGGCTAGAGGCAAGCATGCATGGCAGGGAGGCAGGCCTGCTGGTGCCGCTGGTGCCGCCCTCCAGTGTTTGGGCTTGGCGGCGGGATGCAGCGAATGCTACTTGTTGGGCGCCGTCTGCTCGACCCAACAAGTTTGGATGCAGCACGTGCCGCAGCAGCAGCTCGCCAGAACACCACATGCGCCAGAACAGTGCGACACCCTGCTGCACTCCTCATGATGTTATTGCTGCCCTGCAATGCCTCCCTCCAGCCAGCCTGGCTGCTCACCGGAACACTGCGTTGGGGCCCCAGCCAGCGTCCTCCTTGTTGTTGATCACATTGGCGATGGCGCTGCGCAACGGCGGTGGGAGATGAGGGAGGAGTGACTCAATGGATTGTTGTTGATCATATTGGAGATGGCGCTGCGCAACGGCGGTGGGCGGTGCGGGAGGGTTGTTGCTCCGCTTGTTGGGGTGGCTCGCGCGCTGCAACAGCAGCAGGCAGCTCAGGGTCCCAGCATGGCCACGAGCATGCTTGGCAGCAGCGCACAGACGACACAACCCAACCAACAGCCAGGCCTCCAGACCAAACAGGCAAATAACTCACCGGTCCACGTCCACGGTGGCCACACGCTCGCCCAGCCAGTCGCACTGCATCATGGTGGTCGGCACTGCCCACACCTGCAGCACACAGACGGCAAGCCGAGGGCATTGTGAACTATGCGCACAGGAAGGCTGCTGCACTACATCACGGCGGTGGGGACTGCCCACACCTGGGGACAGCGGGTCTTGCAGCATGCATGTTAGCAGAGGCGAGGTGAGCAGTGAGCGGCTGCCAGCGCTGCAATGCAAGCAGGGTGCTTGGTTGAATGCGCTCCAAGCGCTCCTGCCCTGATGCGTAAGGAGGCACACGAGGAGGGCCAGGAACGCCAGGCAGTGCAGCAAACAAAACAGCTCGGCAACGTCACAGCCGGGGGTGAGGAAAGGACCGCCGGACCGCCAGTCGACCGGCAATCAGCCGCCACTTGACCACCACCTGCCTTGAAGTTGTAGGGGCGCATGAAGAGGTCGGCGATGCCGGGGCCCATCACGCGCAGGATCCACTCGTCAAAGCTCTTGGGCTTGCCCTGCAGGGGGGCAAAGCAGGATTGGCGGTACGTTTCCCAGCCCGGCCAGGGGTAGGCTTACGAGCGAGGGCAACTCCCTGCAATCGTGTGCCAGACGCGCTCCCTTGAGCTGCGGCTGCTCTATTAGCTGCAGCCTGGAGCGCACCCAATGAACTGCAGCCTGGAGTGCCCCAATGAACTGCACCCTGGAGCGCACCTGTGCCACTGTGTTGGCCACCTTGGCCTCCACCACGCCCGTCAGGCACTTGATCTGTGAGGGCGGGGAGAGAGGGGCAGGCAAGAAGGTAAAAGCCAGCTGAGCACGCGTGCAACGAGGGATGCATGTGCATGCCTGAGTGGCAGCGGCGCTTGGCAGCGCCGACGGCAGGCAGGGAGGTGCGTGCACCCACTGCCTCAGCACAGTTTGGCTGCAGCGGTCGCCTCAGCTCCGGCCAGGCGCTGTGCAGCGGGCCCTGTCCAGCTTGAACCCCTGTGCAGCTGGAACCGCAGGACTGACCTGGTCATCCTTGTCCAGTGCCGAGATGTTGTTCTGCGCAAACAGGGTGGGCAGGCATGCAGGGGCAGGCAGGGGTTGACCAGCGGAAAGGGGCACGCAGCTGTCGGCTGGCCAGCAGGCAGGGCCATGCAGCTGTCGGCTGGGCAGCAGAGCGCCCAGTCCCAAGCATGCCCCAGCACCCACCTGGAAGGGCTGCCCAGCGGGGCCCACACAGCCCACCTTGTTAATCAATACATCAACCGACCTGTCCACCCAACAGCTGTCCCCAGCGCGTCCCAGCACCCACCTGGAAGGGGTAGGCCACCCATCGGTCCTTGAGCCACACGTAGCTCACGCGCTCCAGCGTGTTCCATGCGGCGTCGCCCTCGCCCACCGCTGCGGGGGAGACCAGCAGGGACAGGCGTTGGGTGCAGCTCAAAGGAGAGGCAGAGGAGGGCAGATCATGTGAGGGACGTATGCCCCAAGCGGCGTCGCCCTCGCCCACCGCTGCAAGCGAGCGAACACGGGGAAGTCTGGCTCACGCATGCCAGGGAGCAGTGCGAGTCCTGATAGCCAGCTGGCTGGGGCCTCCCCCAGCACTGAAGGCATGCAGCTCCCCAGCACCCACCCACCCGTGTCCAGCAGGTCGTCAAAGTATTGGTAGTGCGAGAAGATGACGTGGCCACCCATGTCAAACAGGAAGCCCTCGGGCGTCACATCTGTGCATGCCAGGCCGCCCGCCTCCTCAGACTGCGCGCAACGAGGGAAGGGGGCGGCTCTGTGAGGCAGGGGGAGCTGGGAGGCTTCACTGGGTGCGGGCCCAGCCGCCTGCAACGGTTGGTGAGTGAGAACGCGCCACTCAAGGTCCCTCGTTCAACAGGAACAGCAGTGGGGCAACATGCTGGTGCAGCAGCAGGGAGCAGCCGTGGCAAGGAGCCGAGACGAGCAGCACGTCGGGCACCCGGGAAAGTGCGCTCGGTGGGCAGCGCAAGGCACGACGGCAGCGAGATGGCTGGCAGTTGCAGATCGCAAGCAGCGAGCAGCGCAGCAGCCTGCAACCCCGCCGTGCACAATGTGTAGTGCGTGCATCAGCGCCCGGCAGCCGCGCGGATCAGCGCAGCTCCCCCTTCAAACTGGCGGCAGCGCCGCGGCGCTTGCCCGCTCACCGTATCGCAGAGCAGCCAGTTGGGATGGCCCAGCTGGTGCAGGCGCGTGGCGGCGCCCAGGCCCGTGGGCCCAGCGCCCACGATCAGCACCCCGACCTGCAGTGGGCGAGCAGGGGCGCACAGGAGGTCAAACTAAGAGCGCGGTTGGCAGGGGGCGCGCGAGCAGGCCGATTGCAGGCGACAGCAGCGATCTGCGCACCTTCTCCACGCCGTTGCTGGCCATGCTGTCTGCGGTGGCGCTGCTCGGTCAGTGGGACTTGAAGATGGGAGCCGCCCAGCGCGTTGGCGATGGGAGGATCGATCCAGCAGGCGATCAGGCACGGCTTCAAGCGCATTGGCCGCTCCCATAGTGCAAGAGGCAGTGACGTGGCGGTCCATGCAGGGCGGGAAGCAGCCTGCCCGCCCCCATCGGCGTGAATCCACTGTCGTCCGACCCTGTGTACACTCGCCTGGACAGGCAGCAGCCAGCAACCGGCTTACCCCCGAGCACGCCCGGCGGGAGCATCCCCTGCGGGCCGCATTGCTTCAGGAGCAGCGTCCTAGAGCCAGCCGTGTCATCCTTGGCACTCCCAGCTCGCCCAGCTTTGGGTCCCGCCCGCTCATCCCCAGCGCCGCGATATGAGCGCCTTGCTGCAGCGGCTGGCGCGGTCGGGGGCCTCCCAGGCGGTCGCCCTGGGCGATGCATTGGCGGCAGTGCAGGCGGAGCTGCGGCCGGTCGGCGCCGCCGCCGCCCGGCGCCTGCAGCGGCGGCACGCCACGAGCGCGGCTGGCGGCAGCGAGGAGCAGCCGCCTGCAGCTAGTGCACCTGCCGCTGATGCCTCGCAAGCCCCGGCAGCTGCAGAGCAGCCCACCCAAGCGGCCACAGCAGCGGGCGCGCCCAAACAGGCTGCCAAGCCGGCAGCGAAGCAGGGCAAGCAGCAGGCGGGCGCCAAACAGAAGCAGCAGGGCGGCGCACAGCAGGCGGCCGGCAAGGGCAAGACAGCCAAGCCAGAGGCCGCTGCGGCGCCGGTGCCCCCGCCCTCCCGCCTGAGCGGCAAGCAGGTGGGCTGCTGAGCGGGTTTGTGCTGCCGGGCAGTGATGTGCAGCAGGCGCGACCAGTGGTGTGGCGCACAGCATGCAGTGACGCACCGCTGCGCACGCGTGCCACGACAAGAGTGCAGCTTGGGACATGCAACAGCTGCTGGTGTGCCTGCCCCCTCCATCGCCATGTGCTGCATGTGCCTGTGGCTGCTGCCTGTGTGTGCTCATCCGCGCTGCCTGCCGCCTGCCATCCTGCTCCCATCACAGGTTGGCGACCTGTTGAGCGTGCCGCTGGGTAGCTACTTTGATGTTCCCCAGGGTGTGCTTCCGGAGGCCACGCATGACTACTACAAGGATCCCGTGCTCAAGGTGTGCATGCCTGCTTTTAGTGCATCGCGGTGCGGCACGCGTTGGTGCGCTAGCAATGCAACCAGGTGCAGCAGCTGCACTCGCGCACGCTGCACCGCAATGGCCCGCGCTGCGCTGCCGCCGCCTCTCAATCGCACGCAGGGTGAGAACGTGCACGAGCCCAACTACGGGTGCAAGGCGGTGCAGCAGGAGTGGGAGTGGAGCGGGCGGCGCAGCCTGCTGGCCCGCGCCTGCATGCGCGACCTTGCCCAGTCTGTGCAGGCGAGCTTGCGATTCCCGCAATTCTGTTTGATAGGGCCAAAAGAACTTGCCGCTGCCACGGCCACGGCCGCGCTGCTTGGGGGTCACATTGCTGGGCCCTGCAGCGGCTGCCGAAGTGCATGAAGCAGCTGCTGCTGCTGGACGGCTGGGCTGCAGGCACAACACCCCTGTGTGCCCCCTCAGCCTGAGGTCCTGGCCATCTGTTCACTGCAAACCCTGCAGGACCGCAAGAAGCCGCTGCTGTTCCTGGACGGCTGGGCAGGCAGCGGCAAGAGCGTGGCGCTGTACAGGTGCGCTCGGCAGCGCAGCTTGCAGACCGCACAGCTGTATCGCGAGGCTGCAACGGCCGTGGCAAGCGCAGCTGGCCTCACATGGCAGCACTGCGGGTGCTTGCACTTGGAGCCGTGCTTGCTGCTTGTTCCAGTTGCGCAACCCCACTGTTTGACTCTTTCTGTGTACCTCCTGCTTTGTGCAGTCTGGTGGCCTGGGCGCGGCAGCAGGGGCACGTTGCCCTGTACATCCCATCCGCCTTCTCGCTGGTGCAGAGTGAGGCTGGGCAGCCGCAGGCTGCACTGCGTTCCGCCCATGCTGTGGTGGTTCTCCCACGCTGTAATCGCATTGTCATGCTGTGGATGCTTCGTCACGCTGTGTTGCTGCCTGCCCCATCTCAGCCTGACCACCCCTTTGCGCTGCCTCCGCTGCCTGCTGCAGACGGCACGTTCAGCAGGGGCGAGGATGGGCTGTGGGACACTCCGGAGGCGGCTCGCTGGATCCTGTCCTCCCTTAAGGTAGGCTTTACTGAAAACACTCACACGCGCACAGACACTATGGACATAACCTGCTATGGCATTTGGCACTGGCTGGTGTAGCCATGTGGTTGGGGTGGTAAGGGCGCTGAGGCGGCCTCGCCATGCTGAACCTGTTGCCTCTCCTGGTTTATCTCAACCGCAGGACTCGCACGCCGCGCAGCTTGCAGACATTAAGACGCCGTCGGGGCAGGTGAGACAACCAGGAAGCGGCATGGCAGCCCTGGTGCAGTGTGCGCCCTCCTCCATTTGCCGCCAGCTGCCTCTACCTCTTCTGCAGCAGCTGTGCTGCTGCGCTGCTGTGCTGCCCCGCCTCGTCCAACTCCAAGCGCCCCCCAATGCCTGCTGTGCCCCGTGCAGCCGCTGAGCGAGCTGGTTGAGGAGGGTCTTGTGTCCACCGCAGCTCCCTCTGTGCCGGTGGGTGCTTTCAGGAGTTGGTGGTCAAGTGATGTTAGAGGGCGTCTGTGGCACGCCAAGCCATCTGGGCGGGCGCACCTGCGTTGCCGAATGCTTGGCCGTCGTACCTGCTGGCATCATTGTGGTTGTGCCGCGTGCATGTGGCTGACGCCAGTGCTGCTGTGCAGGGCGCTGCAGGCGGCTGGGCGTTCACGTTCCTCCTCCTGCCCAATGCTGCAACCCATTCCTTTTGGTGTGCGCCCTGCTTGTGGCCGCAGGTGGGTGCCGCCATCGCTGCCAAGGAGGCGCTGCAGGCAGCCAAGGACGTGCGCACGCTCATTGCTGTGGACGACTACAACGCGCTCTACTGGCAGACGGGTGAGCCGCCCCTGTGCATCTGGCATGCCTTTGTGTCGCACGCCGCTTGGCTGCGGAGAGGGAAAGCCGTAAGAGAGTACCGTGAACAGTCGGTGGCCATCGCCTTTGCTTGCTTGTTGGCAGCCCTTGCCCACGTGTCAGGGCAGAGGCGCCGCGCGCCATGCTGCCTCCTTTGAGTACTTCCAACAACCGCCCAACGCTGCCCGTTTGCAGGCTACTACGAGTCTGTGCACAACTTCCACCGCCGCCAGCTGGCGCCCGATGAGCTGCGGCTGGTGAGCTCAGGGCCGCGGAGGGCGGGGTGAAGTGGAAGGCCTCTCTGGGCAGGGCTATCAGGGGTAGGGTCGCTCCGCACCATAAGTCTGTATGCCTGGGGCACGTGGCTGCTGCTGCCGCCGGCACCGCTGCCCCTTCCTGCTCCTTACCTGCCCCTCGCCTCACCTGCCTCAAACCCAAAAAACCTGCCCTCTGCTACTCAGGTGCGCGCCTTCCGAGTGCTGGAGCAGGCGGCGCCTGCCAACGGCGTGGCGGTGGCGGCCCCCACCATGGGCCAAACCATCTCCCCCCGCTTGCGCCTGCCACTGCCCAAGGGCAGCCGCATGGCGGTGCCGCGGTGAGCGCTCTGCGGGGCGTGCGGTGCTGCAGGGTTGGTGGCATGGAGAGTGTTGCAGGCGGAGTGAGCTGAGCGGCAGGGGTAGCTGCCGGCGCGGCTGCCGTCTCCTGCCCTGCCGATGGATGCGCTGCTGTTCTGGTGGCCTGCCCCGCTCGGTCTTGACACGCACCCCTGCACACCACCTCCCCCCGCCGTTGCACTGCAGCTACGACCTGCAGGACGTGGCCGCCGCCGCAGACTACTTTGCCGGGGAGGTCATGGGCAGCGGCTACCGTGAGTGGCTGCACTTGTGGTCCAGTTCGCTGGCTGTTGAGGCCGCCGCTTGGCTTGGCTTGCGCACCGGTTGCGCCTGTGCGCATGTGGCAGCCGGCATGCGTGCCGCTCCGAAACTAGCTGGTCTGAGAGGAGAGGCCAATTTGATTTTGGATAGCACTGCGCTGAATAAGCTCAACGAGTGTCCAGCACGAGCTGAGATGTACCCAGCCTTGCTGTCCGCCCCCTGTGTGCAGCCGCTGCGGATGAGCTGGCGCTGCGCCGCGCCGCCTTCCTCACAAACGGCAACGCCCGCGAGCTGCGCCACTACGCCACAAGTGAGGCCTGGTTGGTGGGGCCTGGGCTGGCACACCTGAGCAGCTGGCAGCTGCGCCTGGCCTGCGGTGCAGCGGGCCGTTTCACTGCGGCCGGCCTGCTGCTCTCCCTCATCATGCTGCCCCTCCCTCACCTGCTGCCCTCTTCTGCCTCAACCTGCTGCCCTCATCCTCAACCTCAACCTGCTGCTCTCCCCCTCCCCCTCAACCTGCTGCAGCTCTGTTTGCGGAGGAGGACGCCATCGGCCTGTCGCGCGGCTACAAGGCGGAGGCGGCTGTGCGGCGCGAAGCCGAGCTGGCCGCCGTCTGAGCTCGGCAAGGCGCCAGCCCTCACGGCTTCACCTCATCAGGCCGTGCTCATTCATCATGGATGAAACCCATGGCGTGATTGCTTGTTGCGCTGCCTGCTGAGCTCAGGCATGAGGCGTGCGGGCCTGCTGGGCTTCAAAGCCTGCGGCAGGCTTCGCTGCTGTCTCAGCTTGATGTAAGATTCAGTGGTCTTGCCTGCCTCCTTGCCGCGCTGCTCGGCTGGCGGCCTCCTGGGAGATGGCTGTGAGATGCGGTCTGCACGATGCAGCAGCAGCAGCGGTTGCAATGGCAGCAGGTTGTCGCCGTGCATGGAGCAGCAAGTTGTCCCCAGCTGGTGCCTAGCAGCCTGCAGAATGCATACCTGGGTGCCCAGTGTTTGCGCCCGCTGTGGCTCGATGTGCCTGGTGGTGGGTCGACGCATGCGGCCTGCGGGCAACCTCTGTGGAGTGTGATGTTGCGTGTTTGCAAGTGACAGT
>VIYQ01001210.1:0-28947 GCA_009928355.1 Chlorella sp. CH2018
CCCCCTTCCCTTGTGGCCTGCAGCAATTCCTGCTTGCGGAGCTGGGTACCAGCGGCAGCCTGGACGGCACGCAGCGGCTGATTGTCAAGGGCCGCTTCCTGCCAAAGGCCTTTGAGACCGTGTTGCGCCGGTGATAACATGCCGCATGCGGCAACGGGGGTCTGTGTGGCTGTCAGCTCCCACAACAGCCCTTGGCGCCGCTGTCGCTGGTGGTCGCAGCAGCTGTCTGCGCAGCTTCTGTCGCGGACGCCTGCCGGCAGTGCACAGTAGCCCCGTTTGATCGCTCTCCCATTGCTCCCCGGCATCTGTGCTGCCTGCAGCTACATCAACGACTACGTGCTGTGCAACAGCTGCAAGTCGGTGGACACGCTGCTGGACCGCGACTCATCCACCCGTATCATGTTCCTGCGCTGCCAGCAGTGCTCCGCGTCCCGCACAGTGTCGGGTGAGGACGCACGGCTGCCACCTGGCTGCGCTTGTGGCATGCGCATGGGGTTGCTGCGGCTGTTGCTGCTGCTGTTGCTGCGGCTGCTGCGCTGCCAGACAGACTCGATTGAGGTCTTATTGACCAAGCCTCCCGTGGCCACCTGTGGCGGGCTGCCTGCACTCCCCTTGCCCCAACGGCATGCAGCTCAGTCCCTGTTCCCTTCTTCACCCACCTCCCCTCCCCGCAGCCATCAAGACCGGTTTCCAGGCACGCACGGTGTCGCGCAAGAGCCAGCAGACCGGCTAAGCCGGCGCAGCGGCGGACGCCCGCCCAGCGTGCTGGCGGCTGTGGCGGCGGCGGCAGCGGCTTAACCCGTTGGGCAGCTGCCCCTCACAATCTGCTTGTGCGGTCGCATGTAGTTTGTTGTTTCATGTGGCTGCGACTGTAACTGAATCGTCAGCCGTGGTTGGTGGATGAGTGGTGGAATGCAAGGCGTGCATCACGCTGCCGCCGCCGCTTGCAGCGGCAGCGGGCCACAGTGCCTGTTGGGCTAATTCGTTGATCGCGTGCAGCTGTCCATCTCCTACGCCTGCACATTACCAGCACGGCGTGGTGCAGGCAGCGCGCTCAGACCGGCCTCGCTCGCAGGTCGACCTCTGGGGCCCTACCCCCCGCCAGAGCAGCAATGTCCGCCCCCGTGGCGCTCACCAGCACACCCAGCAGCACAGGCACCCGCCCAGCGCGGCAGCAGCGGCAGCAGCAGCGGCGGGCCTCTCTAGCAGCAGCAGCCCCGCAGCAGCGGTGGCAGCGACGGTGGCAGCGCGGCACAAACAAGGTGGCGGTCGCGATGGTGGCGCAGCAGCAGCCTCCAGCGGCGGCGGCAGCAGCGGCGGCAGTGCTGCCGCCGGCCGAGGCTGACCTGTCCTCCGCCCTCTCGCTCGCCAACATCCGGCAGGCAAGCATGGACTGGTGGGCATGCTGAGACTGTGCTGTTGATGGCAGGTTGATGGCATGCTGCAGCCTCAAGGCTGTGTGCCGCTGTCCCGCCCGCGCTTCCGCTGCCTGCTTGTGCCGGCACCCTCCGCGTCATCGCAAGCCAGCCACCGTGCCCTGCTGCAGACGCTGATCCGGCTGGAGGACACCATCATCTTTAGCCTGATTGAGCGGGCGCAGTTTGCACGCAACGAGCCGGTGTACGAGCCGGATGCCATCCCGGTGGGTGCTGGGCGCATGGCATGCCTCTTTGGTTTGCAGGGTTCGCTCAGCAGGTGCAGTCTGCACATGCTGCGGTCCAGCTCTTGTTGTCTGATCATGCAGCAAGGCCTGCTGGCATGATGTTGCGTGCATGACTGCAGTCCCCGCTGCGCAAGCTGCTCCCGCTGCCATGCTGCCGTCCCTGCAGGCTGCACCGGGGCCTGTGACGCAGGCATTGAACCTTATGTGCCTCCCTCTCTGTTTCCTTCACTGTGTGCGCAGGTGCCGGGATTCCGCCCCGACGGCCGCCGCTACTCGCTGCTGGAGTACCTGCTGCGGGAGACGGAGCAGGTGGGGGCTTGCTTGAGCTGGCCTGTGCGTCACAGACTGCATGAGACCGACTGATGCACATCATGCGGGGCTCTGGTGGAAGCCCTGCAATGTTTGCAGATCGGCCCAGGCTCCGTCCTGCTTGCAAGCCCGGCCCGCACGGCCTCACCCTCAACCCCATCCCCTGCCCGCCCTTTGCCACTGCACCACAGGTGCACGGCCGCATCCGGCGCTACACCAGCCCGGATGAGAATGCCTTCTTCCCGGAGGAGCTGCCGCCCCTGGTGCTGCCGCCCATCACCTACGAGCAGGTGCGCTGAGCTTGCTGTGTTGTGCACACTCGAGCATTGCTCCTGGCATGGCTGATCAAAGTGGGGCTCGGTTGTCGCGCTGCCGGGCCGGTGGCTTACTCACTGCTGGTTGCGATGACCTCGCCACACCAGTCCCATGCAGCTCCCCGACACACTGCTGCTGCCGCACTCGCCTCCGCCCCCGCCCTTTTTTCTCCAGGTGCTGGCCCCCAGCGCCCGCGTCAACATCAACTCACAGGTGCTGTCCATGTACCTGGAGCACCTGCTGCCGGAGATTGCGGCCCCCGGGGACGACCACAACTATGGCTCCAGCGCCATGAACGATGTGACAGCGCTGCAGGTCCGCAGCGCTGCCCGCCAGCTGTAGCGCTCACAGTGCAGCATGCGACGCTTGCTGTTGCTCCGCTCGCTGCGCTCAGCCCCATGCATGGAAGCCCCTGCGTGGCATGCATGGAAGCCCGCTGGCCCCTATGCAACTCGTGACATGCTGGTGGTCCTCACAGCACTCGCTCCTCCATCCCCTGCCCCTCCCGCCAGGCGCTGTCCAAGCGCATTCACTACGGCATGTTTGTTGCAGAGGCCAAGTTCCGCAAGCAGGTGCGAGCACTGTGATCCCTCTGCCTGCAAAGGCGCCGCCAGCAGTGGCTGGGCGCTGGCGCAGGTTGTGGGCTCCGTTGGTGGACAGGGGGCCAGCAGGGCACCAGAAGGCATTCATCGGAGAGGGGGCCAGCCAGGCACCACAAGCACCCACGTCAGCAGCGTGCACCCAAACCTGTGCCGCTCCGCAGACTGCCGAGTACACGGAGCTGATTCGGCGGCGGGACGCGGACGCCATCATGGAGCTGCTCACCGACCGGGCCGTGGAGCTCAAGGTGGGTGGGACACAGGCCAGTTAGTGTTTCGAGGGGTTTCCGGTGTGGGCGGCTGCCATCGCCTCGTGTTGCGTGCCTGCCAAAACGGACCCGCAGCACAGAGTGCAGGGCCTGCGTTGCTCGTGGTTTGCATGCTGTAGCTGTGCATGCTGTAGCTGCATCCTTGCTTGATGCGCCGCCGCTGCGCACGCTGCCCCCCCGCCAGGTCATCGAGCGTGTGCGCCTGAAGGCCGCCACCTTTGGCCAGGACCTGGGCAGCAGCAGCGACGGCAGCGCCGGCGGCAGCAGCAGCTACAAAGTGCGGCCCGAGGTGGTGGCGGCGCTGTACGAGCAGTGGGTCATGCCGCTGACCAAGCAGGTGGAGGTGAGGAGACGAGGGGATGAGTGCTTCATTTGGAGCCACATGAGCGCTGCTTGGCAGGGCTGCCTTGGCTTGTTGGTATTGCTTCTCAGGGGTGCGAGCGCGCCCTTGTAAGCAGCTCAGCTTTGCCTGCCCCCCACATGCAGGTGGAGTACCTGCTGCGGCGGCTTGATGGCGAGAGCAGCTGAGTGGCTGCGTGCCGCCTGCCCGACTTTCAGCATTTGGTTTGCCGTGTCCCTTTGCACTGACTGTTTCATTGACGACCACTCGGAACCCGGCTGTAACCCACATGGTTGAGTGCGCTCAGGGCCACTGGGGGCAAGCCAAAGTGTTAACTCAGGATGTCCGCTGGTTGGTTTGCGACCAAAACGGGCCTTGTGTGCTTGCGGCTCATGACCACTTGCGGCTTGTGACCACCTGCTGCTTGCCACAATGTCCACCCCAGCCCAGATGCAAACTCTGCACACGGCTCCACCCCCCAACATGCCCGTAGAACATTGCGCCGCCACCCAGTCCTTGCGCCACTCCTGCTCGGCCACACCGGGCTGCCGCCGCTGTTTGCATTGCATGCATGTGTGCGCCGCATAAGCCAGAACGAAGCGCGACACTCTGGGTGCATCACTGTTGTTCCCAAGGCCCCAACAGCGCGAGCAGCGAGCCGACCGGCAGGGCGGCGCTCGGCAAAGGCGGCCTCTCGCCCCTCGCCGCCTTCTCAATTTCTGAGAGTAGCCAGTAATTTCATCGCCGCCGCGGCGCGGCGCCTGGGGGCGGGATGAGGAAGCTCAAGCACCATGAGCACAAGCTGCTCAAGAAGGTGGACTTCCTGCAGGTGAGGCGGCGTGGGGACGCCGCTGTGAGGGCCATGCAGCGCCCCGGCGCCTGCAAGCGTATGCCCGTCGCCGCCGCTGCCGCTGCCGCCGCTGCCGCTGCCGCTAGGTGTTTCGGCAGTGTTGCTTGTGGCGTCCCTCACCGCTGCCTTGTCCCTGTGGTCTTGTTGCAGTGGAAGAATGAACACAACCTGCGGGAGCTGCAGGTGGGTGCCAGCTGCTCAGCAGACCGTTAGAGGCCTGGTCCTTGGCCAGCAGGCTCGTGTCGCACACCGCTGCAGCACGGCTGTGGGCTGACTTGCGATTGTGTCGCCACTGCAGGTGATGCGGCGGTATCACATCAGCAATCGCGACGACTACAAGCTGTACAACCGGCTGTGCGGCCAGGTGAGCTGGAGTGGTGCCTGCAACTGGGCTGGACTGTGGGGCACGCTCTCTGTTGCGGCTGCAAGCAAGCTGGGACACCCTCTGCTGGTCTGCCTGCCCAACGCAGATCACCAAGCTGACGGCCACGCTGAAGCGGCTGGACTCCAAGGACTCCACCCGCATCGAGCTGACCGACCAGCTGCTGAACAAGTGGGTCTTGCTTGCCAAAGCCCGTGTGATGGCGGCGTCTTGGGGAGTGCGGCAGGCGCTTGCATGGATAGGGTCTGGTGTAGGCCCAAGCAAGTTGATTGATCGAGGTGCACTGCCGTGCCTGCCCTGGCGCAGGCTGTACGACATGGGTGTGATCACCACCAAGAAGAGCCTGGTGCAGCTGGAGAAGCTGTCCACCGCATCCTTCTGCCGCCGCCGGCTGTCGGTGGTCATGGTGAGCAGCTGGCCTGAGCTCAGCTCGCCGGCTGCTGCAAATTCAAGCCCTGCTGCTGCTGTTGCCGCTGCTGCAGCCAGCCGTGGCATTCACGGGCGTGGTGCTGGTGTGTCTGCTTCCCGGGGCTGCTGCCGCTGCTGCAACTGCCAGCTTGCTGTGCTGCAAACAGCTCACACCCACACCTGCCTGCTGCTCCTTGACTGCAGGTGCGGCTCAAGATGAGCGAGACGCTGCGCGAGGCGTGTACGTTTATTGAGCAGGGGCATGTGCGCGTGGGGCCCGACACAGGTGCGCAGGCTGCCAGGTGGTGGCCGGTGCCTTGCGCATGTGCGTGGCTGCAAGATGCCACGTCGGCTGGCATCGCGTGGATGGCGCTGTTTGGGGTGGCTGCTGCATTGGGGGCAAGCCTTGCTGCGCTGCCTTGCTGTGCCGTCCCTCCAGGGTACCTACCTGCCCAGCACTGCCATGATGTGCAGTGACGGACCCGGCCTTCCTGGTCAGCCGGTCGATGGAGGACTTTGTGACGTGGGTGGACACATCCAAGATCAAGCGCAAGGTGCAGCGCTACAACGACAAGCTGGTGAGTGCAAGCCGGGATGCGGCCTGTGCGCTGCTTCGTCTCGTTGCTGCTGTTGAGGTTGGGTTGGTGCCACTTGCGAGAGGCACACCGGGAGGCAGGCTGGCTGTGTGTTTGCATTATGCTCAATCTTGCCTCCGTCCCACCCCTTGCCCCGTGCAGGACGACTTCGAGCTGCTGCAAGGATAGGCTGGCACCAGCGCTGCCCGCCTGGCGGCAATGCGCTGCTGCAGCCCTGCAGTGTGAAGCCTGCATCCACCCTGCGCTGTCCCCATGTTTGCACCTGCTTTGCTGTGTGTGTCTCGCTTGCTCGTCCCTGCTTTCCGCTGCTGTTGTGCTGCTCTGCTACCAGCTCCCTTGCGCCATCGACTCATTTCCTGCTCCTCCATCTCAGCCCAACTATTCGTTCTCACATTTTGAAGTCCCGACCTGCATGCCACGCTGCCATGATTCCCAGCACGCCTGGCTCTGTAAGTAACACCTGACGAAATGTGAAAGCAGATGCATACAGAAGCTGACAAAAGGTTCATTCAAAACAGCGATAGTTGCAGCACGCGTCGCGCCATGCCGCATGCTACACTTGCCTCTCAAGCCGTGGCACCTCCACCGCTGCCACCGCAGCTGCTGCTCGTCCCGCTGCCGCTGCTGCTGCCGCGCCTGCTGCTGCCAGGCATGATGAAATGGAAGGGCGCCACCTCGGCATCAAACGTCCGCAGCCACGGGGTGTGCGGCTTCTTGGGGTCAACCACCGCCATCTGTGAGGGCGGGGGCGGGAGGCAAAGAGTTGGGCGAGGTAAGCGGCCGCACTACTGTGGCACACGAGAGCAATGTTCTATCGTCCTGCCGTGCAGCGCTGCCACAAGGCACGCATCATCCTTCCAGGTAGTAGCTGACCTGGAAGGAGCCGTGCATGAAGCCGCCAGGCGTCTCCAGGTCAGTGCCGCTGTGATACTGCACAGGGAACAGGAGGCGCAGTGGGGCAGCAGAATGGCAAGGGCGCACAGGGCGGTGGGGCAGCGCAGATGGGGGCAGGCGGCCCCCACAGCAGCTGTTGCGCTTGACTCCACCCTCCTCCACACCCGATACTTGCTGCCCCGCTCACCTGGAAGCAGTCTCCTGGCTTGATCAGCGGCGTGCAGCCCACCACTCCGCGCGTGCCCTTGGCCACTTCAGTCATCACACTGCCCGCTGGGTCGCAGATGAGCCAGTGCCGCGCCAGCAGCTGCACCGTCTCGGTCCTGCGGAGTGGTGGTAGTGGGCAGGGAATGCACAGGCCTGAGGGGTTGCGCGCCGCAGTACCAGCGACAAACAAAGAGTATGGTCAACAAAAAGCAGTGCGCGGAGAGTCCAAGTGCAAACCAGTGTTCGCGCTAGACGGTGCAAGCAATGCAACAAGGGGCAAGCAAATGCAACAAGGCGCAGGCGATGCAAAGGGGGCGCCCTCAGATGTACAGAGTCTCCACTCGCGAGCCGCTCAGCTGCCCGAGCAGCTTGCAGCTGGCCGGGTTGCAGGGCATGCGCCGCTTGCAGCCCAGCAGCCGCAGCGCTGGCCCGGGGGCAGCACTGGTCAGCAGTACCTGTTTCTGTTTTCTGTCCTCACGGGGCAGCATGCACAGGCAAGTATGCAGGGATGCACCGTGGGCATGGTGTGCAAGCATGTAGGCTGCGCGCTGCGCTTGTCGAGCACCTTCACATGCAGTACGTGCGCAGCAGACGTGCAGCACACACCAGCAGCAGTGCGCAGGGATGGCAGGATCCCTTGACCATGGCACTGTTGCAAGGCCGCAAGGCGGCGATTGCAAGCAGCACAGCTCCCGCCGCCCGCACCCCAGGTTGGACACGCGGATGCGGTACGTCCAGTAGTGCTTCTTGGGCGCCCCATCGTCGTCCTCGTCATACAGCGGGTCCAGGTCCGCCTGGCTGCCCATGTGCGCGGTAGAGACCTGCACTATTGGAGTGGCAAGAGGCAGCAGGTGGTGGGCGGATGGCGAGGCCGGGTGGCGAATGGTCCTAGTAACGCTGAGCCTGAACACTTCACCAGCTTCACGGAGTTGCTTCAAATAGGGAAGCACGACTTGCCAGGGCAAGCAGGCATGTGCACAGAAACAGCAAGAAAGCCTCCCCCTTTCTCACCTCTACGTGCACGCCCTCCGTGGTGCAGCTGGATGTCGCCTCGTCCAGCGCTATCTGCTCCGCCAGCAGCCGCAGGCTCTCAAAGGCCTGAACCATGGGGAGGGGGAGGCGGGGCCAAGATGCAACAGCAGCAGCAGCTGCTGGCAACCGCTGGAGCTCAAGCAAAAGTGCACATGGAGAGGAGGGCTGGCAAGGATAAGTTGTCAGCTAACAAGGGCAACAACAGCCTCATCTAGTGAAGTAAGTCCCAGGCAGCAAACCTGGTCCAGCTGCCGGTCGCGGCCGCCCTCAGCGGGGGGTGGCGCGCGGAAGGCTTGCCGCACGAGCTCCCGCAGCCGTGCCGGCGTCAGCACACCGCTGGTGGCGTCCTGCAGGGCGCAGCATGGCAGCGCGCACATATGTTTTGGGACGCTTCGCGCACACGCTGCAGTGATGGACAGAGCAGCCGGCAGCAGTGGCAGCGCCCTCTGGAGCAGGCTGGGAGATGGCCCTGCGCAACGACAGCAAACCAAACGCCATCACCACTGCAGCATAACACAGACGTCTCACCTGTGCTACCCATGGTGCCAGCCGCTTGAAGGACTGCAGATAGAACTCGTCTCGAGGCGGCGCCCACTCGTGCTGCGGCCCACCCATCCACGCCTCTGCAGCCAGCACAGCATCAAGGGGGGATGAGAGCTGGGCCGGCAGCTCAGCACGACACAGCAAGACTGTGCCACCAGGCCTGTGCTGTTTGTGAAGCAGGAGAGCATCTGGTAACAAAAAGAAAGGCTGCGCCAGCCCCAACACCCCCACCCCACAAGGCGCACCTCGGTTGACGGGCGCACGGATGGGCAGCTCCTGCAGGCCCTGCCGCTCTAATGCCTGCGCCTGGCGCAGGAACATGCGGTACAGTGTGCGCACTGTTTTGGATGACATGGTGCTGTCGACCTGCGGGCGGAAACAGGTGGGGGAGGAGAGGACGGGTGTTGACATCACGGCAGAGCCAGCGGCGGCAGGCAGCGGTGGCGGCGGCGGCAACCAGCGAGGAGGCACCCACGCCCAGTGCACCGGCTGCCGATCATCCCTGACCTCTCTAGCGCAGCCTCAGCTAGCGATGGTGGCTGCAAAAGAGCTGGGCCGCTCGCTGGAGTTGAAGCTCGCGTCTGTGTCGCTGAAAGCTGCCACCGGCTGCCTTCAATTCGTTACTAACAAAATGTAGACTGCATCAGCACCGCGATCGGGGCGTCTGCTGTTCTCTCCTGCCCATGCAGACCGGCTTGCCAGCGAGGCCAAGAGCCTGGGCACGCCAAACCGTGGCCCAGCTGCATGCACGCCATCTGCTGCTTAATCCACAATGCTTGAGGAGGCGGCATGGCGCGTGGGGGAGACGGCGGAGTACATTTGCGAGCGGCGCTATGCAGCGGTGGCCCTGCAGCTGCCAGATGAGCTGCTGCAGCACGCAGCGGACCTCAGCAGTGCACTGAGTAAAGCGTGCACCGCCAGGGGGCACGCACCGCAGGTGAGCGCCGCCGCCGCCGCCGCCAAGACTGCCGCAGCTGGCTGCAGCCTTGCCCTCCACTACCAGGGCAACGTCCCCTCCTGCTGCTTGCGCGCAGATTTACATCCTGGCGGACACCACTTACAACAGCCTGAGCGTTGATGAAGTGGCGGCAGCGCACATCGGCGCAGACTGCATCGTGAGCTGCACAATGCATAACCCTCTGCTCTGTCTTCTGAGAGCAAATTTGGCTCAGGCATGGCTGGCATGTGGCGAGGCAACAACAGCTTGTGTGCTTAGCAACCTGTCTCACTCCACCGCCCTGCCCTCACAGGTGCACTACGGCCGGGCCTCCCTGACCAAGCTGTCCCGCCTGCCAGCCTTCTTTGTGTTCCCCGAGCAGCAGCTCAATGCCCCTGCGGCGGCGGCATGCCTGGCGTGCAGCAGCCTGCTGGCAAGCAGCAGCGATGAGGACGGCAGCAGGGTGCTGGTGTTCCTGGATCAGCCGCTGCTGCACCAGCTGCAGGCGTTTGAGGCGGCGCTGCGCCAGGAAGTGGAGCAGCGGCATGGGGCGGCAGCAGCGCAGCGGCTGGTGTTCCCGGCGGTGCCAAGGCAGCACATGGAGCCTGAGCGGCCGGCAGCGCAGCAGGCACAGCAGACACAACAGCCACAAGAGCAGCAGGCGCAGCCAGGTTGCTGCGTGGGCAGCGGCTGCACCGCTGCCCAGCCAGCCGAGCAGCCGGCTGCCTGCAGCCAGGCCTGCCCATGCAGCAGCGCATCAGCGAGCCCGCCAGGCGCCGACCGTGCAGCTCATGGCGCATCAGGCACTGTGGCACTGCCCAGCAGCAGCGCGGCAGAGGATGGCAGTACTCGGCACACCCTGGCTGGCTATGAGTGGCAGCTGCCAGCAGGAGTGGCAGTACAGGACTGCGGGCTGGCATGGGTGGGTGCCCCCGATGCACCCGCCCTGCTGCAGCTGCAGCTCACCTACAGCGCCTGCCCCTGGGCTGTGCTGGACCCCGCACTGCTGCCTGCTGCCGCCGGTGGCAGCGCGGCAGGTGAGGCGGCAGCAGCAGCAGCAGCAGAGTGCAGCGCCCTAACAGAGGGGCTGCCGCTGGAGATCAGCCGGGCGCTGCGGCGGCGCTACTTCCTGGTGGAGAAGGCGCGGGACGCCAACATTGTAGGCATCCTGGTGAGTGGGAGTGGACTCAAAACTGGGCTGCCGGTGCGCAAACAGGAGGCAGTAGCGCCGCCTGTGGCCAGCCTCATGTCGCTGTCTGGCGTGGCCACATCAGCTTTCTCATAGTGTTGCCGGTTACGCGCACACATCCTCTTGGCGCAGGTGGGAACCTTGGGGGCCGCAGGGTACGCTGATGCGGTGCAGCGCCTGCGCCGAGCGGCGGCGGCGGCGGGGAAGAAGACGTACACACTGCTGGTGGGCAAGCCCTCGCCCGCCAAGCTGGCCAACTTCCCCGAGATCGAGGTGGGCGGCGGGCACGCTTGCACAGTCGGCTAGAGGATGAGTTTGCAAGCTGGCACTCATGCATGGCATCCTGTCTCGGTTGTTGCAGACCCGCAGTATTGGGTGCTGGGGCTGCACAACCACACGACCTTCTCCCCTGTCCCTCTCTCCACCCCTCCAGGTGTTTGTGCTGGTGGCCGACCCTCAGGGCCAGATCCTGGACAGCAAGGAGTTCCTGGCCCCCATCATCACCCCGCACGAGGCGCTGCTGGCCTTTGACGCCGTGGAGGGCGCCAGCCAGTGGGATGCCTCCAAGTACCGCCTGGATTTCGAGGAGGTGCTGGAGGCAGAGGGGCTGGGAGAGGTGAGGCCGGGAGGGTGGGATGAGGGTGCACTAGGGTTGGTTGTTGGGTGAGGGCCAGCTTGCAAATTGATGGAATTGGGCTCCAGCTCACCCATGACCTGTCTCTCCTCCCGCCACCACGCTTTGGCCCAGAATGCACCTCCACCCGGCAGCCGCCGCCAGGAGCCCCGCTTCTCTTTTGTCAGCGGCGGCTACACAGGAGGCAACCTCACCTCCCTGTCCGATTCTGAGGATGAGGGCGGGGACGGTGGCGAGGGCAGCGCAGCAGCGGCGGCAGACCGCAGCATGGCGCTGGCGGTGCATGCACAGCAGGCGCTGCAGATCACAGCAGCTCCCAGCGGCCGGTCAGATCTGGTGGAGGCTCGCTCAGCGGCAGACTACCTCCTGCACAAGCGCAGCTGGCAGGGCGTGGAGACGCCGCTGACTGGGGCAGCGCCCGCGCCGGTGGTGGCAGCAGCTGAGGGCCGGGCCGGGCGGGCGGCTGGCTACGTCGAGGAGGGACCTGGTCAGCGGGTGACTGCTGGCACAGAGCAGGCGGAGGAGCAGCAGTGATGAATGATGCAGTGCCATGCCTCTCACCGCCACCTCTTGGCTACTTTGTTGTGATGCTTCCTGCTAGTGCTGCTTGCAAACGCTACGAATAAGTTACACTGTGACACAGCTGACTGACCAATCTAGAGAGGCATGGCAGTTCTGAGTGGAGAAAAGAATACGTGTAGTCCTGTTGCAGCTACATGCGCAGAGCTGCCGCTGCTGCCGCCGCCGTCGCTGCTGCTCTTGCTGCTGCCGTTGCCTGCTATAGGTTGCGCTTTGACTAGCAAAGCTACAGGCTATTAGCGGAAGTCTCACTCATCTGAGTCGGAGGTGGCCCGGGGGCGGCGGCTGGGCCAGCGGGCGATGCCCACAGTGCGGCACAGCTGCCTGAACTTGCTGGTGGACAGGCCCATGATGGCCGCTGCCTCAGGGGCTGCCAGGTGCATCAGCTGCTTCACACGCTTGGCCACCGCCGCATGCTGCACATGCTGCTGCAGGGAGGCCCCGCGGCCGCCCTGGCGCCGCCCCGACCGGCTGCGGCCGGAGCTGCTGGGTGCTGCACTGGCGCGGCTGGCGCGGGTGCTGGCTGAGCCGCTGCTCTCATCCTCGCTGTCCTCGCTGTCCATCATCCTGCAGGGAGGGTTGGGAGAAGGAAGAATAGGGTCGGTTTGCCAGGATGTGCGGCATGGTTGCAAGGTTGGAAGCCATTGTGTGCCATGCTGTGCTTACACTGCTGGGAGCAGGCACACCTTCAAACGCAGCATCAGCCTCCTCGCTCAGACCTCAGCCATACCACCCCAGCACCCAGCAACACACTCACATGTCCTCATCCTCGTCCGTCTCTGTGTCTGACCCACCACCACCTCCCTCCTCCTCCTCCTCATCGGTCCAGTGGAACTCCTCGCTCAGCTCGCGCTGGCGGCGGGAGCGCTGCGGCCGCTCTTGCGGCTGTCCTCCCGCCAGGCCGCCAGACAGTGGGGCGTGGGTGTGGCGGGCCGCCAGCGAGCTGCCGGCTGAGTAGTGGGTGGCGGTGACGCCGGAGCGGGGAGAGGGCTCAGCCGCCGCAGCCGCAAACGCGGCCTGCACCGCCGCAGCCGCATCCGCCTCACTTGCAGGGGCCGCCAGGTGGCTGCGCTGGGGAGGCTGCGCCGCGCTGGCAGCCAGCGCCGCGGCTTCAGGCCGCGGCTTGCGCGGCAAGCCAAACTGCGCGTGGGGTATCACAAATGGTACTGCGCTGCCACTGGCAAACAGGTGGTACGGCTGGGGGTTGGCTGCACTGGCTGGCACTGGTACCTTGGCGGGGGTGGCAGCTGCCTGCTGCTGCAGCTGGCGCACATCGTGCAGCTGGACGGGCGAAGGGCCCTTGGCTGGGCGGTGCAGGTCCCAGGGGTGCATGGGTGGAGAGGTGGCACGGCCGCCGGCGGCCAACAGCGATGCCTCACGTGCCACTGCAGCCGAGGCGGCTGCCAGCCCTGCCCTGCCGGAGCCGTCGCCGCCGACCAGCGCCGGGGCGCGCTCAGCACCCTGTGGCGCCGCGCCGGCCGCTGGTCCCACCGCTGCTGCTGCTGTGACGGTTGGTGCTGCCGGCTGGCTGCCCCAGAGCGGGTGGCGGGGTGGCAGGGATGGGCCGCCAAAGTCGTGGAAGGCTGGGGAGGGCAGGGCAGCGGGGCTCACCAGGCCAGCTTCCAGCGCAGGGCTGACCGCAGCCAGCGGCATGGGCGTACCGCTGGGTGCTGCCCACACGCTTGCTGCCTGCGTGTCAGGCTGCAGCTGGGGCAGGCTGAGCAGCGGTGAGAGCGCCATGGCCGCCAGCCATCGCGCATCGCTGCTGGGTGCTTGGCGGTGGGTGCTCGTCGGCGGCGGTGGCGCTGGTGTGCATGCCGCCGGCTGCTGCTCCTGCTGCTGCTGCTGGCCCTCGCTGTCGCTATCGGCCGCCTGAAGCAGCAGGTCTGCATCGTCCTCGCCTGGCTCCTCCTCGCTTTCAGACAGCAGCAGCTCCTCCTCCGACTCGGTGCCGTCGGCGGCCGCGGCGAAGCCGGGCGGCGGGCGGGCGGCACGCACCGGCTGCCGCCCTGCCGCCTTGTGCTGCCGTCCCCGCGCGCCAGGGGCGCCCTGGCGGCCGAAGCCGCCCGGCCTGCTGCCGCCCTGCCGCGGAGCGCGGACTGTGCGGTGGCGCAGCCGCATGGTGCCTTTGTCAGGCCCCTGGGTACTGTTTCAGCAGGCGGAGTCGGTGGGTGGCGAGGGGAAGCGTCCGAGGCGTTTGGGCGGGCCACAAAGGGCGCCACACGCAGTGCCGCCCCATGCGAGCGCTGGCGAACGTGATCGGCGTGGTCCATCCGTTGTCAATGTCCCTGACCTTTGTGCCATGCCGGATTCTCGTTCATGTCATTTCCCCAGCAGTGCAGGGTACGCTAGGGACAGCCAGGCGGGCAACGACAAAGCGGCGCCACAGCGTCGAGCTCCTGCTCCCGTCGCCCAGTTGTTCCAATGCTCTTGGGGCCTGGCTGGTGCTGCGTGCTTGGGTTCTTACCACCCTTCAAGCAGTGCTCACCTACTGTACTTGCTGCAGTGGCGGCAAATCACCCCGGGGCCCAGCAGCCGAGAGGCGCACGAGTGCCCACCGCCGGAGCACCGAGCGGGCCCGCTGCACCGCAGCGCAGCGCAGGGGGCTGTACCCCAAGCGCCGCCTGCGCCCGCCAATTCACGGCGCGGGACTGCTGGGGTGCTGGCACTGCGGAACGGCCTGGCGAACGGGCCCAATGGGCGGCCCGGCGCTCGCGAGGGCCCTGGCCCTGCTGCTTCTGCTGGCGCCGGCGGCCTGGGCGACCTCCGGCAGCGACTATGTTCCCCCTGGCAGGCTCGGCAGCGGCGCCTGCCAGCCCCAGCAGGTGTGGGAGGGGGCCGGTGGTTGTGGTGCCGGCATCGGGGCTTTGCCGGACCTGCGTGCCCCTGAAGCCCCCTCATTCCTGCGAGATGATTGTCCTGGCATGCACCTGCCGCGGGTTCCCGCTGCGCCCAGCCCGCTACCGCTCGCCCCTGCCGCCGCCTCGGCCGCTCACCTTACGGGCCGCACACCTCGCCCTCCCCCCCTGCTCTGCAGGACGCCGACTCCTTTGGCATCTTCTACGCCTCAGATGCCGACCCGGTGCGGCTGCGGCCCATCGACCTGCTGCGCGCAGACGCAGGCAGCGCCACGCCCGTGGCCAACCCCGTGCTCACGCCCGCCCAGCTGGGCGTGGCGGCCATAGCCGAGCCGCAGCTGCTGCCCATGGACGGGGCAGACCCCCGGCTCTTCATGTTCTTTGCGGCGCTGCCCTGCGGCGACGATGCGCGCTGGGGCATCGCCGCCGTGCACAGCAAGGACGGCGGGCTGAGCTGGCAGGCGCCCACCTGGGTGCTGCGCGAGCCGGGAGTGGACCTGCGGGCGCCCATCGTGTTTGGCCACAACGGCCATGTGAGTCAAGAGCTTGTTTTCTGGGGTTGTATGCATTGCTGCACCGCTGCTGGGCAACCGGTAGCGTTGCACTAGGCTGCTGCAGGCCACCCTCGCATCTTGCCAGCCTGTGCTGGAGCTCATGCTATGCTATCGCTGTGGCCGGCCCCTGTGCAGTGGTACATGGTGCCCCAGGCCCCCGCGGAGGAGGGCGAGGTGTGGCTCTACAAGGCCAGCCCCACCAGCTTCCCCAAGGGTTTCAAGTTCCACCGGGTGAGTGGCCGCTTGGTTGCCAGCAGCTGCAGGGGCGCGCGTCCTCCCGTATCAGCTCCGCCGGTACAGGCACACACTCCGGCAACCTGACCTTGCTGCTGGCTGGCGCCACGTGCCTTGTGCAGGTGTTGGTGAAGGAGGCTCTCACCGGCGTGAACATTGTGCGGCACAACCACAAGTGGTGGCTGGTGGGCAGCGCCGCGACGGGCAACGGCCACGGTGCGTTTTGCGACCGCCGCATGGGGCCTCCCGTCCTGGCAGTGCGGCTGCTCCCTTGCTGCCTGCTTGGGATACTTGCCGCGAGCGGTTGCCCTTTCTTGGTCATGCCCACCAATCTGGTGACAAGTCATGCCCAGCATGCATAGGTGCTGCGCTGCTGCCCCCTGCCCACAGGCGGGGAGGAGCACCAGCTGCGCCTGCTCAAGTCCAAGTCGCCGCTGGGCCCCTGGGAGCCGCATCTGGGGGGCCTGCTTGCCGCCGAGAATGCCCTGACTATGGGCGCCATGTTCAAGTGGAAGAACAGCCTGCACCGGCTGGGGCGGGCATGCCGCGCGGGGCAGTGCGGCGGCGTGGAGGTCAACCAGGTGGGTTCGGGGCAGTGGGACAGATGGGGTGTGCGGTGGATTGCAGCAGGGCTTCACCTCGGTGCGTGGCAGGGCTGGTTTGCTGCCCACCACCTGCCGACCTGTGCAACGGCAACTGGTTGTGGTGCACTGGTAGCATGCATTCTGCATTGTGACCGCCTGCTGGTGCGTAATCCCTGCCCCTGCCAACCTCGACTCTGTCCCCTGCAGATGTTCATCTCGGAGGAGGCCTACGAGCAGGACACGCTGCAGCTGGACCTGGGGCGGCCGCTGTGGCGGCAGCAGGCGCGCTGGGACGGCGCGGGGTGGAGCCACCTGGCCATCGCCAAGCGGACTGATGGCGTGTACATTGCGGGTGCGCTGGTGCAGGTGTTGCTGTTTCCCGGGGCTGGGGCATGTGGGATGCAGCCAGGTGACGTGCCTGGTGGATTGCGCACGTGCCCAGGGCTGCGTATGGCCACATTCACACCCTGCCAACACAGCTGTCTGCCCACCTGTCGCTGCCCTGCAGCTTTGGCGGCCAGCAGGCTGCCGCCGGCGGAGCCGCAGCTGCCCGGACACCTGCTGGCTGCGATCCAGTGCTTCAAGGCGCTTGCAGCTGCGGCCATTGCAGTGCTGCTGCTGACAGGGGCGGCGCGCGTGCGCCCGCTGCGCAGCCTGCTGTTGCGCGTGCCAAGCGGGCGGCGCTCGGTGGCATGGGCGGTGCGGGCGAACGGCAGCCGTCGGTCAAAGGTGGACGAGACGCCTCCATCCTCACCCGCGCTCAAACAGGCAGGGCCAATGCTGCGGCTGCTGGTGCAGGCAGACCACGGCAACAGCCCACGGGCCCTGGCAGCGGCAGCAGCAGCACATTCCACCTTGGCCGGCATGCGCCCGCGCTCCTCTGGCGGCCTGGCCCGCAGCCGCAGCACCAGCGGCAGCAGCAGCCCCGGCAGCGAGCAAGGCCCACCAGCCAGTGGGCCGGCCCGTGGAGGCAGCGGCACAGCCTGGCGCCGCCTGCGCCTGCCACAGTGGCAGCCCACGCTTGCAGTGGCAGCGCTGCTTGTTGGGCTGGTAGGCGTGTGGGGCTGCCGCACTGCGCTGCGTGTGGCCGAGCCCTTCTGGGTGCAGCCGCAGCCCGTACCAGTGGGTGGGCAGTACAGCAAGTTCACCCTGATGGTGATGAGCTACGACATGCGGCTGCGGGAGCTGCAGTGGTACGTGCGCCACTACAGCCAGTGCCCCTCCGTCGGTGAGTGCATGCAGCGGAGGCATGGAGGGAGTTGTTGGGCTGGCCCGGGGCAGCAGGTGGCTCTGCAAGCAGGGGCAGCATTGCGCAGCGATGTTCTGCCGGTTGGCGGAGTCTTAGGAGCTGCAGGCACGGGACCGGCCTTCTAAGCTGCTCCCGACCTGCTTGTGGCTCAACCCTGCCGTGCAGGGGAGATCCTGGTGGTGTGGAACCGTGGCGAGCCGCCCCACCCGCGCGCCGCCTTTGACTCGGCGGTGCCGGTGCGCGTGCGTGTGGAGCCCCGCAACTCCATGAACAACCGCTTCAAGCCGGATGCGGGCATCAAGTTCAGGTGGGGCCGGTGGGCATTTGCACATGGAGATGCGCGGAGTGGGGAGCGGCTGCTTCCGTATCCCAGCAGACAGATGCGAGTGGGCAGCCAGAGGGCGTTCGTGATGGAGCCCAAGGCCCACCCAGAGCGCCTCTGTCCACCCATCCCTGCTTGCAGGGCCGTCCTGTCGCTGGACGACGACATCCTGATGCCCTGCTCCGATGTGGAGCGCGCGTTTGCGCTGTGGCGCGCGTCCCCGCGCCAGCTGGTGGGCTGGTACCCCCGCCTGCTGCAGCCCGCGGGCGGCAAGGATGCTGAGGGGCCGCCTGTGTACCGGTTTGAGCCCGCTGTGTTCAAGCAGGTGGGTGCAGCAGGGTTCAGGCACACGTGGCTGCTGCTTGCAGGGGTGGCAATGTGGTGATGCTGCCATCGTCTCTGCGCCGCCCTTCCGCGTTCCCCTGCAAGATCGCCCCGCCAAGCCCACCACCTGCTCAGTTGCTCTGCACAACCACGTGCCCTGTGCAGGGCCGGTACAGCGCAATCCTGGCAGGCGCTGCCTTCATGGACAGCGCCACCCTGTTCCCTGCCTACTGGTCCCCCGAGCTCGAGCCTGCCCGCGCGCTTGTGGATGAGGTGCGCCGTGCGATGCGCCCTTGCATGCCGGTGTGCATGAATCAGCACCGCTTGTTGGGTTGCGCAATTGAACTTGGGACTTCTGGGCCCTGCGGCAAGGGAGCCTGAGCCCACCACCAACCGCCTCCTGCTTCACACTCCCAGGTGTTCAACTGCGACGACCTGCTCATGAACTTTGTGGCGGCAAACCTGACTCGCGCGGAGGCACGGGCAGCAGCCGCCGAGGCAGGGCAGGCGCAGAACACGCAGGGGGAGGGCAGCGACTGCGGGCCGCCGGCTGTGCGGCTGGTGCGGCCCCAGCGCCGCCTGGACCTCAGCAGGCTCAGCGGTGTGGGTGAGCGCAGAGGGGTGGTGAACAGCCGTTGGGCTGCAATGCAGCACAAGTGGCTGCATTCATTGGTGGCTGCATGCCGAGAGGCACGCTGCAGAGCACTGCGCCCACCACCGCCAAGCCCATGCGTCCTTGCCAGCCACGACTTGATCCACACATCGCGCGCTTGCCCTGCCGATAGCCTGGCTCCTCACCTGCTCTCGTCACCCAACTCCCCGCACTGTCAACCCACCTTTTGCCCCCGCAGGCATCAGCCACAACCAGCGGCGCTTCAAGGCTGCCGCCGACCGCTGCCTGGCGGAATTCAGCCGGCTGTTTGGCAGCTCGCCGCTGCAGTCTCGCGCGCTGGAGCCCGGCTACGGCCCGCCGCCGCGCTGCGGCCTGCTCCACTTTGACTGCATGTACCTTGACTGAGGAGCTTTTCGAGTGGCCGGGCAGCCTGGCCGGCTGGCATGCCAGCGCGGGCCGAAGCGGCAGTGCGCCGTGGCTCCGGCCGCTGTGCCGGCCCGCCAGCCCCAATCCCTGCTTTGCTTGCTGGGCGCACTTGGCACCCAATGCCCACACACAATGACATAGGCTAATCACATTCCCTGAAGGCCTCCATTTCCAGGCCGCCTACTCCAGACACCACTCCGTACGTACAGCCAGGCTTCCCCACCCCCTTAGTTAGGCTGTATACCACCACACCGTGCTGCAAACCGGCAGTGACCCCATTGGTCTGATTACTGCCTGCCTGCACCGAGCCAGACAGTCTTTCATGTGCCTCCCTTGGTCAGCTGTGCCCATTCATAGCTGCCGACCTGTCCTCCCTGCCATCCCATTGATGCCTCTTTGTCCGCAGCCCTCCTCCTCGACTTGATTGCCACTCACATTTGCAACCACGGGTTGCGCGAGTGACTGACATTCTGGAGAGGCATTGACAGAGGGATGGGGGGAAGGGATCATCATGGATCGAAACAAATTTGGCATGGAGGCAGAGTTGGGAGCACACGAGTGGAGAGATCACGAATAAGGCATTGAAGGAAGGACTGAGTGTTTTTAACGACTGATTGCAGGATTGAGCCGCTGCCTAAGTCTGGCTGGTTGTCGTGGCGGAGCCGAGCAGCCGCTCGCTGCAGGTGGTCCGCTGTCTAGTTGCTGCTCTTCTTGGAGTCCCCGGTGGCGCTCTCAGCGCACACAAACGTGGCAGTGGGCTTCAGGCTGTCCATGCTCACCTGCACAGGTCGGGATGGAATCATGAAGGTGAGAAAACCAGGACAGCGCAAGGCTGGGGCGCCAGCATCTGGGGCTGGTTGCCTCGCATTGTCATTGTGGCCTGCAGCTCCCCTGCAACGAACAGCATGTACCACCTGCCCCCCTGTGCCGCAAGGCAGCAGCTCGCACCTTGTGCCACTGCATGCAGCCGGCCTCGCCCTCATCGCACTCCTCAACAAAGTCGGCGGTGCGGTACATGGCTGCAGGCAGGGTGCAGCAGAACGTTATGATTGAGCTTGACAAGGAGCGGAGGTCGCATTGCAAGCAGCCAGTTCAGCTGTCGACAGCGAGGTAGACCTTACACCCCCGGCTGGCATGCAACTGCGCCGCCCGCTCCCCAGCACTCACTGTCTTCGATGCCATCGTCGGAAAAGCGGACAGCGGGCTGCTGGCCACCCTCAGCATTCAGGGCCACGTACACCTCGTACACGCTGCCACTGGGCCACCTGCATCACAAACAGGGAGGGCGGGTTGTCGTGCCGGTTGAAGAGGAGTGCGGTGCTCAGGTTGCCAAGAGGGAGCGGCAGCTCAGCCCAAGCATGCAGCCATACCAGCGGCGACGGCCTTGCCCCACTCACTCGAGTGTGAGGTTGCTCTGGGGGCCGCGCCCCTGCCAGCCCAGCGAGCGCAGCATGACCTGCTCATTGAGGCAGGTGCCGTTGCGAATGGCATCTTGCACCTCCGGGTCGTCCAGGCGGTTGTCGGGGGGCGCAAACTGGTAGTTGACCTGCAGCGGGGTAGGTAGGCAGGGGCGCGCGCATGTGGGCCAGGCAGCAGCGGCATCCAGTTGATGAGCAGGCAGCAGCTCATTGGATGCACATCATGGTTGGATGGAGGAGCAGCCCATGCCAGCCGCTGCCACCGACCTGGCCAATGTTGTCACAGAAGTAATCCACAAAGATGCCGGGGATGACGCTGGTCACGTCCTCGCTGAAGAAGGGGAAGCTGCCGTTGAAGGTGAAGTAGGTGCGGAGGTCCACGCCCTGCTCTGAGCACGTGTTCTGCAGGGTGAACTCCTGGATGGGCTGGCCCAGGATGAGTTCGGGGGCAGGGGCCTCCTCGCGCAGGGCGCGCCTGCATGGTGCAGGGGGGATGGCCGGCAGCAGGTCGCAGAGCCAGGCATGGTGGCAACTGGGTTCAACTATAGACAGAGGCAGCTGCCTCGGCGGCAGCGGCGGCGGCGGCGCAGGCGGGTGGTGCAGCTACAGCCACCCAGGCTGGCCTGGCTAGCTCCTGCTCAAACCCTCCCGCCGACGCCCACCTGCTCAGCCGGGCTGGCAGGGCGTGAGCGCCCGACAACAAGAGCGCGAAGAGAAGGATCGCGGCAGTCGCCCGCATGACGTCGCGGCACGCTCTTTGAGACCTAGATGTTTAGTGTGTGGTCAGGTTACACTCCAATCGCGGCTAAATATCCAGGCGGCAGCTGCCACCTCCAGCTGGCGCGGCATGCCGCCCGGACGCTTGCATGCCAGCTGTCCAGACCAACGACCCGCACATTCCCTGGCGCCCTCAGCCGGTGGAGTAGCAGGCCGTGCCTCTCAGTCCGTGTGGCCGCGACCCTGGACCCTTGACGGCCGCCGCACAGGCAGCACTCTCCCCCGCTCTCCCTCCATCTGCTGTCCAGCCGTGCCATGGCACACAGCGGCATGTTCTCGGTGTTACATGAGTGAGGGATAAATCCAACGAGTGCATCAGGCAGTTCGGAGTGTGTAGCAATGGCATGTTAATGTTGAAACTTTACAGATCTAGATAAAGGGTGGTACCAGTCTTGGTTTTTTATCCGATTCATCGGCCGGCCAGCGGGCCCGGGGCGGGGTCACATGTGAAGCCCTTCAGCACATCACCAATCTGCAATGAATGGTGCAGAAGTCGGAGAACACCATCAGCACAACACCAGCAAGCTTTGGAACAGGGCAGCACATGCAGGGGCCCTGCATAACTTGCACCTGCGTCAGGCACCAAGGCGGCACCCTCACCGCCCCTCACCTGGGTGCCGGGCGGCGACTTGAAATAGGCGAGCGCCTGGGCAAAGGTGACCACCCAGGTGTTGGGCTGGCGCGTGGCCCACTGCAGGAACTGCACAATCTGCGCACGGTTGGGCCTGCAGGGTTTGCAGGTAGGTGTTCATGAGCAGAGGGGTCAGTGGGATGGCAATGCCGAGCTGTGCCAGGCATGAGCATCTCAACACAAACGCAAGCAGCTGTATGGGCAACCCTGCTGCCACTCTGCTGCTGCCAATCATCTCCGCGGCACCGTGGCCCCGCCAGCTCACTTCTTGCGCAGGAATGGCTCGTGCACCATGATGGGCACGGGCACGCCGGTGCCCTGCTTGCGCTGGAAGTCCGCCTTGAAGCGCTGCAGCAGCCAGGAGCGTAAGGTGAGGGCGCAGGGCGGGGGGCAGGTCTGTGACACCAAACGGCATGGTGGAGGGATGGACCCCAATACGTGTGAACTTTTGGCCTGCATGCCCACAAACCCTGGCATGCCAAGAAGAACAGACAGCATGGTGGTTGCGGGATGGCCTGCATGCCCACAAACCCTGGCATGTGCCTGCTCACAAAACCTGGCATGCAAAGAGGAGCAGACAGCATGGTGGCGGAATGACCTGCATGCCCACAAAACCCTGGCATGTGCCATGCCCTCACCCACCTGCAGCAAGGTCATGCCGTCTGCGGGTGTGGGGTCCACACGCCTGCCCACGGTTGGCCCCTTGCCCCCCAGTGTGTAGGCGGGGACCTCCCTGCAACATTGATAACAACAGCACTTGCACCATTACTGCCATCTTTGCACTCCCAGCCCTGTACGCTTGTGCCCTACGGCCAAGCATTCATCCACCTGATACGTGCGCCCCGGACCAAAGCAGGACACTGAGCGGCAAGGGAGCGCACCAGACATCAGCCACCGATGTCCAGTTGGTGCACACATCGGGGAAGGCACAGGTGGAGCCTTCCAGCGGGTAAGGCTTCTGGTCCCAGTGGGCCGCTGACAGGCTGGAGTCGTAGGCGTAGCCCTGGTCCCTGCATTGCAGGTAACACGTGAGTGGTGGCATGATTTGAATGCTGCGGGGTCACTGCACGGCCATGCCGACACGTGCCTTGCATGGAGGCTGGAGACGCACTAGCTGTACAGAACCACTGCTCATGGCAAGCAGGAACCGCCGCTGCGGCGGCCAGTGTGCTGCTCCGTAACAGACCGCAGGACAGTTGCTAGCGGCGGTGAAGCTTGAAAACCGGGGCTCCGAAAGCCTAAGATGTCGCTGCAGCAGGTGCCAGGAGGAGCGCAGAGAACGACATTGCAGGCATGCAGTGCATCCAGGCAGCTGCGTGGACACTGGCATGCTGCATACAACCATGAAGCAACTCGTCGTCTGTGCAAGCCCCGCCCCCTCACCGTGCGGGGATGCCACAGTCAAGAAGCCACTGCCGCTGCTGGCTTGCCTCGTCTGCCCACCCCTTGTATGTCAGCGTGTTGGTGCTGCGGGGAGGTTGCAAGTTGAGAGCAGGTGAAGGTGTCGGAATGTAGGATCAGCTGTGGCAGACGGGCAATGGCTGCCACTTCGTGTAATGCAGTGGCTGCTCCCTTGCCACCATGCCAGGGTAAGGCCCGCTCGCCAGCTGCAACAGTCATGATGAGGCTGCACGGCTCACTTTCTGGGGTGCGTGTATGTGTGCACCGCCAGCTCGTGGCCCTTGCTGTACGCGCGCTGCGCCACAGTGCAGCTGCCGGTCACCCTGTTGCGCGCATGCGCTGCAGTGAACCTGTCCAGAAGTGCGGATGAGCGGTTTAGTCACTAGTAGGCAAACTGAGCAAGCGCTGTTTTGGGGTTGGATGCATGGGTGCGTGCTGCGACATGCTGCCGCTGAATCCCATGCCTCGCACCAAGTCACGGGCACGCGGCATCCGTTGGGGTTGACCACGTCGCTGCCTAGAATGGTGTCGAGGTACATGACCTTCCAGCTGCTCTCCACAATGTCGTCATCGATCGAGAAGCTGCGTGGGCGGCGGCAGACGGGGCAGGGCGGCAGGTGCTTCTGGGAGGCTTGCGGCTGCACTGCCGCACTTGATCCGCGCCCACATGCGCATGCTGGAGCTGAATTGGCCGCGCGACCGACCGGAAAGGGGCAAGCGAGCCACGCCATGTGGGGATGGGCCAACCGCTTCCGGCGTTACTTACAGGATCAGGTTGGGAACAGGCTCGTAAGGTGCTGCGCGAGCGAATACTGCGAGCAGCAGCAAGCCGGCGCAACAGCGGGCCACGCCCCGCCGCGACCCACAGCGGCGTGCCCCTGCCATGCTCGGGGCGGCCTGAACTGCTCTTACAGCGACAGTAGCGAGCTAAAAGGGTCACCCGAGCGCTCCCAGGCGCGCAGGGGCGGGCGCCGCCGCCACAGCGCTCGCAGCGCAGCTTGCCGCCAGCCGCAGCTAGCCACCAACTGCTCGACCCGCCTGGCATTCCACGCCTTCAACGCATTCCTAGGGTGCACAGGCCAATGCATGTAGGCAGGTGAGCTGCCAGGCTCGGCCACGACCGAGACGCCCACCACCTGGCCCACCTTGCAGCTGCCCACCCTTGCGGCAGCAGTTTGCAGGGGCGCTGACTGGCTCATGTGAGCCTCCCTGCAGGCAGGTTCTGGGGTGCCATCTGCTGCAGACCCTCCACCGCATCGTGTGGACGTTACATCAGTATTCCTGTGGCTGTCTGGAAGGACGAACAGATCAGATGCAGAGCAAGCGCGCAGTATCAAGCGCGAAAGGGCGGCAGGGTTTGTTCAAGGCAGTGATGTACAGGGCATTCGTTTTAGGCAGCAGGGTTTGTTCAACGACAACAACAATGTTTTGGGGCTACAAAGCTACATGTGGGATGTTGTTGAACGCCTGCTATCGTGGTCGGTGCAGCGGCTGGGCTATTTGCTGGAGCCTGCGCCTGCCTGCCGCCGCTGCTGCCCCCTTGTCCCCTTCCCCAGCATGGTCTGAGGGCTCGCCGTCAAAGTGAAACAACGGGCTTGCAAGCGGCAGGCTGCCATCCGCTGCTGTGGCCGGCAGGCGGCAGGCGGCAGAGGCGTGCAGCAGCGGCAGCTGCGCCGCTGGGTCGCACAGCCCAGCACACTGCGGAATGTCGTACACCGCAAGCGATGATTCAGAGCAGGTAGCCTCGCACAGGCGCCGGTCATCGTAATGGCTGGCGTTGAAGGCCAGCAGCCAGCTGCCAATGGTGACATCTGCGGGACAGAACAGAGGGCAGAGGCATGGTGCGGTGGGAAGGCATGCTAGCAAAGCGCTTGCTGCCAGCAGAGCTGCCACTGGAAGTTGATCGCTCACCCAGCATGTCATGCTCAGGCACAATTTTGCGTGCCAAAACTGACCGTGCACTGTGACGCCGACCGCCAGACCCCACGCTTGCCCCCTCACCCTCGTTTGCAAAGTGGCGCAGGGCACCGTCCCGCATGGCCGCCAAATCAGCTGCCACTCGCCCGCTCAGCGCGTAAATGCTGCCTGCGGCGGGAAGGGGGAGGTGGCAACGATGCGGGGTCGGCTGGGCACAGCAGCCAGCAGGGCTGCCTGTGCATGTTGCAACTTGTCTGCCAACCAGCTGCTGCCAAAGAGCACGCAAAACGCTGGGCAGCAGCAACGCAGCTTCCTCATGCTCACCCCATGCATGTGCAAAGTACTCGGCTCCAATGAGCATGTGCTGCGGCTCAAACCACCGATACTTGTTGCTCTTGATGACAGGCCCCGTCTTCATGCACCCTATGTAATCTGCAGATGCAGCCACAGCAGCAGCAGGGAAGCCTGGCACGATGCTGGTCATTCGTGGCATAAACCCGGGCAAGTCATGTAGGCGCTGCTTGTGCGAGAGCAGTTTGCCGGCAGCATTCAACAGGTACAGCTCAGCCAACAGCACTTTTGCAACACGAGGTTCATGATCACCTCACCCCAGCCCAACTCTGCACACCTCCCCAGCCCATCCAATCCCAACCTGCTCGCACCGGCATGCATGGCGCCCCACTGCCGTGCCGCATGGGGCAATCGATCCAGCCGAAAGAACACGTCATCATCCGCTTTCACAATGTACTGTGGGTTCCACTGCTGCGTGACCGCCTGCGGCAGCAGTGGAGGGGGTGCAGCAGCTCTGAAGCGGGGGTTTGGGGCAGCGCTGTGCATCAGCAGCTCATGCATGCCGGCTGCATGAATTGGGCCTCAACATGTGCAGGACGGCAGCCCACCACAACAGCAGCGGTGGCGGCGGCAGCAGTGGCGAGGGCGGCAGCAGAGCAGCAGCAGCTGCGGCAGCGGCAGCAGCATGCCCCCACCCTGCCTGTCTCCCTACCCGCAGGAACGCAACGGTCTTGGCCGGCAGCCCGCCATAGCCCTCCACCAAATCCAGCCGCAGCATGTCTCCATGCTTGGCAGCCTCTGCATCCACGGCTGCCTCCTTGCGAGCGTCTGCGGAGTGGCCAATCACAAACCGTGCGACAATGCCGTCCTCGCGCTCCAGCCTGCGGCACAGAATGGCGTGAACGTGCAGCCTGGGCATGGCGGAGGGGGGAGCAGAGCACAGAGTGCATGCGTGCGGTTGCCGCAACGGCGGCGGCAGGGCACGCATGCTGCCAAGCCAGCCAGCAGGCTGTCAGCTTCATGGCATGCACACAACGCCGCCCCCTGTTTTTCGCAGAGGCTGGGGAGAAAGGACCATTACAAACGCGCTGCAAAAGCCACATTCACCCGCGCCTAAGCAGCACACCTTGCAAGCTCGTGCGGGCTGCCCGGGAACCATGAGGCGCGCAGCGCTGCGCGGCGAGCCTCATAGTTGTACTTGGGCCGGGAGTCGGTCGTGAAACCGGTCTGCGGTGCGGGGGTGGGCGCAGCAGCAGAGTGGCTGTTCCAAACAGGGTGTCGACGACGCCGGAGGTGACGCCGTCCCGGAGACTGCCGGTGGGCCGGCGGCGGCGGCGGCGCGGCGGCTGCAGGCGGCGCGGCGGCGCGGCTTGCAAGCCACCTCACCACGTCCCGATCCCCACCTGCACGCCCACAAAGGCCAGGACGGCGGGCCGGGCGTCTCCAGCTGCAAACTCCGTCTGGAGTTTCGGCTTCAGGCGGCCATCGGCCTTGCATCCGCCCTGCCAGGCATGCCCGATGGTGCACAGGGCGATCCCGAGGGCCACACCAGCGGCCAGCAGCTGCCAGTGGCGTGCAGGTGTCTGCTGCCCTCTCGCTCGCGATTGGGCCCCATGCCGCGGCAACATGCCCCCCAGGATCGTGCAAGCGGTGTGCTGCGGAGCATGAAGGGAATGAGAGGCGCGGAGGGGCATCGTCAGCATGCCCAGCACGCTCGGCTAGTGGTGGGCAGCGGCCCGTGGGACAGGCAGGCGCGAGCGGCTTAAACTCGCTTTAACAATGGACTACACCGCGTACATCGGCCCGGGGGGCTTCCCAGGCCCCCCGGGGCTCTGCGCAGGCGGCCTGGCCTATCAGCAAGCCCCACCGCCCCTGGGCCTGCAAGACCGCACCTCATCGTCGTGCAGCAGCGGCAATGGCTCGTGGGGCGCCCCCAGCGCCAGCACCGCGACGGACTCGCCGCTCTCCCCCTGCGCGAGCCTGGGCGAGCCCCCTCGCGCCTACAGCGCCCCCGTGGAGCTTGCGGCCATGCGGCTGGGCTCCATGTCGCTGGAGGAGGCGCAGGCCGGCCACTTTCTGAAGGTGCGGCCGCGACCGGAGCAGCCGGCGCGCTTGCAAGCCCCGCTGCGCCCCTCCCCCGCCTCTCGGTGCTCCCGCATGTCGATCGCAGCGCGCCCCGCCCCTGCCGAAACCCTGCAGGCGGCCGTGGGCCCCCACCACTCCTTTGCTGCCCCGGCAGCCAACGTGGGCTGGGGCGGCGCCCCGCTGCACCACCAGCAGCAGCAGGCGGCCGCGATGCAGCAGATGCGCTACCGCCAGGGCGGCCCGGGCGACGACGGGTTTGGGCGGCGGGGGCCGCCGGCTCGCGCAGGCGGCCGCGGCCCGCAGCAGCACCAGCACATGCACCCCCGCATGCAGGGGCCACGCCAGCACTCTGGGGACATGCGGCAGAAGAACCACCATGGCTACCGCCGGCTGTGGCAGCAGGTCACGCAGGCAAGGCAGCTGCGCCGGCTGTTGTGCCAGGGATGTGTGGCTGCAGCATGCGCGGCCTGCACTGGCACACATGGTGCACCTGCAGCTGCATGTGCTGTTGCTGCCATTGCAAGCAGGCTTGGAAGCATTGACCAGACGTTCACACATGCGGAGTGCAATGCCCCTTGCCGCCTGCTCGCGCCTCGCTCGCCCGCCTGCCTTGCGGCAGCACGCGTTGCACGCAGCGCTCAATGCTCCTCTGCCCCCTGCCTGCTGCCATCCCGGTGCGCAGGTGAACCGCGGCCAGAAGCTGGGCGACCACGACGGCTCCGGGTTTGGGGAAATGACTGTTGAGGACCTGCTGGAGGTGGGTGCCACACTTCTACTCTGTTGCAAGTATGGTACATGTGCTTGCCGGCACTGACTGCTCCACGTTGGTCGCATCCCCTTGCCCAGCCGGTTTGGGTTTTGGGTTTGGGTGGTGATGCAGCAGCAGAGCCGGCAGGGCAGCTTGCAAGCGGCAGCATTGAGAAGGCGCTCCTGGCCGCCTCCTCGGCGCCGTCCTTGCAAGTGCCTCCCGCTCACCACACTCTGCACCCGCCCCCTGCTCCCCGCCGCAGGTGGTGCGCCGCCTGCCGCCCGAGGCCAGCGCAGTCAAGGCTGTGGGCCAGGCGCTGTACTACTTTGACAGTGGGGCGCTGGCTGCGCTGCTCAAGGAGCTGAACAAGAGCGGGCACGTGCGCCGCGCGCAGGAGGTGCGCGAGCGTGGCGCTTGGCATCGGTGGCGTTTGGGCGCCCCCGTTCTGGCTTGCTCTGCGGCTGGCTTGCTTGATTTTGCGCATGCAGGCCTTCTGTACTTTGATTGTGTTGGTAATCCCTGCACAAGCATGCACAAGGCTCACCCAAAGCGGTCGCAGCGCTCACCCGCCCCGCCCCGCGGCCACCGTGCTCGGGCCTGGGGTGCACGTGTGCTCACTCATCCCTACTCGTCTTCTTTGCTTACAAAGACCTGATGCAGGTTTGAAAGAGCATGGCGGCCACCTTCAGACCGCTGCTGCTGCTGAACACATGCCACTTGTGCACCCCAGGCTGACGCCGCCGCCGCCGCCGCCACCCCCCGCCGCCCC
>VIYQ01001211.1:0-51371 GCA_009928355.1 Chlorella sp. CH2018
GCCGCCACCCCACCCCACCAAACCCCACCCACAGGCGCCCCTCCCTGGCTGTGCTGGACGAAGTGACCTCTGCTGTCAGCGAGCAGGCGGCCGCCCAGCTGTATGGGCAGCTGCACGCCGAGGGCATCACATGCCTCAGGTGCGGTTGGGCAACTGGTTGGACCCGTACTAGATTTAGCCCTGTTTAGCTGAGCTTGCCAACTCTCGAGTGTGCATGCTTGGCGGGCAACTCTTGGTTGACTCGCTCGCTGCCCCCGTCCCGCCTCTTGCAGCATTGGGCAAGATTGCCAGCACCTGCGGCGGCTGCACCGCGCGCTGCTGCGGCTGGGCGGCGGCCCTGCGCCAGGCGGCTGGCAGCTGGAGCAGCTGCATTGACCCCTGCGCCCTGGCACGCACAGTTGCTGCCTTGTTGTAACAGTCAGGATGTGTGGATGAGATGAGAACGTGGGGGCCTTGCAATGCACAGGCACAAAATGCTCGAAGAAAATCCGCCTGTCGGTGCAACTTATTTAGTATCGGGGCACAGCTGGGGCAGTTGGCGGTGCGAGCGCTGTAGAGCAAGGTGCTGATGTGGGGAGTGCGTGGGGGTGGCTTGAACGGGAGGCGAGGGTATGGGGGTGGGACGGAAAGAGGTAGGGGACAGCACACAGCTGGCGGGGATCGGCCCTGAGGGCAAGAATGTGCTTAAAGAATTGCAGGCGCTGCGACAGGCTGCATCAGAGCCAGCGGAGTGGCGACAGCAGCAGCTGATGCCGCCCCGCTGGCGGGTAGTGCAGGCGCTGGGGGAGGGTTCACCGCCGCCCGGCCAAGTTCTTGGGAGAGGGGCTAGGCTAGGCACACGTGGCGACGGTGGGCACACGCACGTACGCGACCGATGCAGCACAAGAGGACGGGGGGATGGAGACGCAGGGACAGGGGGCCACCAGGGGGTGGCGACACAGAGGCAGGGGCGCAGGGCGCCGGGAGCAGCAGCTACATTGAGGCGCTCGCAGGAACACAGCTGCTGGCACTCTGAGGTTGGACGGCAAGCAAGCTCGAAAGAGATTGGGGGCATGCGTTGGATGAAAGGGCGAGTACTATCATCAAAGGAGGGCAGCGATCCAAATCTGAGTCAGTAGTCAAAACATCCGTGGGTGTACAAGGCCGCTCGCGGCTCAAACCGCAGCGAGGCATGTGCCGCGAGTGGCGGCTATGTGGCAGCGCGGGAAGCCGCGGCGGGGTGCTGCAGGGCTGCTCAGTGCAGCTAGCAGACTCTGCTCAGGCTGCAGGCTGCCTTGGAGGCTCAGTGCAGCTGGCAGACCCCGCTCAGGCGGCTGGTGCCGCCCAGCCGACGGGGCGCTGCTGCCAGCGCAGCTGCTGCTGCACATCTGCAGGCACGTGCTTCGACAGCACCGCCGCGGCACGTCGCCGCGCATGGCGCCGCCGGTAGGCCGCCGCGTGCTGCTGCTGCCGCAGCGCCTGCACGGTGGACGGCGGCAGGAGGCTAGCGAGGTGCAGCTGCCTGCAGATGGGGGATGGGATGGAGGCAGAGCGTGGAGTTTGAGCCGAGGGGTTGTAGCCAGGGCGCAAGATAAATATCAAGATATTGGTGGGAGGCAGTCCCGCCGCCGCGCCGCCCAGCAACAGCGCCGCGGCCCCACCAGCCGCCTCCCAACCCGAAATGCACTCACTGCACTGGCTCGGGCGGCTGTACCAGGTGGTGGCGCGCCACCAGGGGCTCGTTCGGGTGGAAGAGGCTGTGAATCCTCAGGATCTCCGCGCTGGGTGCCATCTGCGCTTGCAAGCGGGCGGGGAGGGGCGGGGGGCTCAGGACTCGCGCTAGGGGCCAGGGGGGGGCGAGGGCACCTGCTGTCACAAGTTCGGGCACCGCCGCCGACTCCCGCCGGTCTCACTCACCGCTGCAGCGCAATCTGAGTGTTGCTGGGGGCTGTCGGGAGGGGCGGCCGCTGCGGGGGTGTGCGCGCGCGTCAGCCTCCCTGCTCGCTCGTCGCCGCGTGCAACCAATCGTTCGGACATCGCGTTCAGGTATGCAACAAACCGAGAAAGACGACCGGCGCGGATCGCCGAATCTGGCATGAGAGCCAAAATCTACAGGCATGAGCGGCTGCCGCCGCACGGGAGCCGCTGCGGTTGACCTCGTGCTGGCTGCACGGCCAAAAGCAGGCGGCCGCTGCTGGTGTGTGCTCACCCTTCCACAACCACCACATCCTTACTATAAAACATGAACGAGGGAGGCATGCCAGCGGTATGGCATGCACCACTGCGTGCGCCACGCCGCATGGCCCACTGCTGCAGAGTGCGCAGGCCCCGAGGCAGGCCGTCAAGCAGTGCTGTGCTCCCCCAGGCACGAGGGCAAGCCTTTGCCCAAGCTCCCCGGTGATAATCACACCTGCAGGGGACGCCCCATGGCCGGTTCTTAGGGTGCAGCCCCGACCCCGCCGGCAGCTCCCGCCCGCCGAGTGGCTGCCCCTTGCGCAGACTCACCCACGGGTCCAGCCGTTGCCAACCCTCCTAGGTTGCTGGTCTGGTGGGCCAGGAAGCTTAAAGGGGGGTCTTGAATCATGGCGCCAGGGGAACGCTTTGGAGCGCTGCAGCACTTGCAGCACCCGCTGCCGAGCACGCGGCGTGCCATGCAGCGGCAGCCGGCGGCACGCCTGCAGCACGCTGCTGTTCCCTACAGCCGCGCAGCGGTCTCGCCTGCCGCACGGCCGGCCCGCCTAGTGCGGTTTCAAAGCAGCCGCACATTCAGTCGCAACTGCCGCGCAGCGAGACCTCCAGCTCAGCGCTGCCGCTGCTGTCCATGCCCTGGGGTGCATTAGCGGCGGGGGCAGGCGGGTGGCGGTCAACCCACAATGGGCACCACAGAACGCGCGTGTGCCGTTGCCAGCAACCACCAACCACCTGGTGCAAGAGGTTCGCCCCTCCTTTCCATGCCACGTGTCCCACAGCTGCAAGTTCTCCTCACCGCGTACTGCTCCAGCTCCTGCAAGCTGCGCAGCGCCACCCGCAGCTCGTGCTTGATTTTGTCGGGGTCGGTCAGTGCCTGCAGGGACATCGGTTGGTCGGCAGTGAGGTGCCATAGGGAGGGGAGAGCAGCGAGGGGGGTGGACGTGTGGCTGCGCGCGCAGGGCAAGGGGGGCCCAGGAGCACGTTCACAACGGCAGCAGAGCAGCCTGCTTAATTTTGGTTATTCTGAGTGGAGCGCCGTGTCGCAGGGACTGTTACCGGCCGCTGCCCACCTTGTGCTCCCGAAACTGAGCCTTGATGTCTTCGATGATCGCATTGCGCTTGATGGACGGGAAGCGCTCCGCCGCCTTCAATATGCGGCGGTACAGCAGCAGCACCTGGGCGGGGCTGGCTCCTCCGCTCATGCTGCCACCGCTGCCGCTGCTGCTGCTTCCAACACCTAGCTGCTGGGCCAGTTGCTATCCGGCAACGCCTGCCGCCCCGGCTGCCGCTGCAGCAGGCGGCACCTGCTCTCACTTGGCGGCCTCCCGAGATGCCTGGAACTGCTGCTGCCGCGCGTGGCACTGCTTGAGTGCTTGCACCTCTGCAGCAGGCAGATAAGCGCGTGGCACAGAGAGGCTTGCCAGCAGTCAAGGCCACTATTGGCAACAGCTGTGAGCACTGCTTCAAAAAGTTAATTCAATGCAGACGGCGCGCAGGCTGCCTGGCGCCCAGCAGCAGGCAGGGCGACAATGCAGCACGGTCACGCACCCTTCTGGCACTTGGTCCAGTCGCGATCGTTGTCCCCCAGGCACTCCTGCAGCGTTCAAGAGCAAGGCGTGCAGTGAGCACATACACACTGGCCAGTACGTGGGGTGTGGCTAGTGCATTTCCGCCACCGCAGCTGCCGCCAACGGTCGCTGCCCTGCCAGCGCCACGGCGGCAGCTTGCACTGCAAACCTTCGCACCTCCAGCACAGTATAAGGCTTGGCGCAGCCGGTCTGCTCCAGCAACGGGTCCACCTGCGCACAGCGGCACCACACCAACATTGGCATGATCGTGGCCGGCTGAAACACTGAGCAGCGGAGCAGGGAACGCAGCAGGCTTCTTCGCATACGCACAGGCAGCGGACCACGGGAAGCAGTCCGCTGGTACTCGACACAAGTGCGGCAGCGGCAGAGTGGGCCACTGGAGACCCCACCTCCTCGTCGTCCGGCTGAGTCAGGCGCTGGTGCAGGTTGGCAGGCCGCTGCGACAGGTCAGGCGCCTGCGCCATGCGGCGATGCGGCGGCCGGGCTGCGTTGGGGAGCGGCAGGCGGGCGGCCGGTCAGCAGGCGGCGGCGGCGGCGGCGGCGTGGCAATTTGGGTCTCCACCCACCCGTTTGCGGCAGGTGAACACTTCTGGGCAGCCCATTGATCAACCCAGCAGCAGCAACAAGCGGGCGGCGGCCCCAATTCACCCGGTGGCCTGTTGTTGTCGCCAGACAAGGGTTCTTGCCGCTGGCCCCGGTGTTACGCAGACTATGACAGGGACTGCAAGCTAATTCAGCAGCCCAAGCAGGCGTTCTGGGCACAGCTCGCCACAGCTCGACTTGCATTTCACGGCGGGCAGCCCACTTCCCAGCGGCGGCCAGACCATCGCGCCCTGCACATAGATCGCCGGGCAATTCGGCGGCGAGGGCGCCGCCAGTGTGGTCGAGCGTGTCCAGCGGCGCGCGATGGAGCCGCAGGACGAGCAGCAGCCAGCGGTGCCGCACCCAGAAGGAGCCGACGAACAGCAGGCGCATCCAATTGCGCTGGACCTGCGAGAGGTAACCCCGGCCACTGCCCTGCCCCGCCGGCGCCGTCGCAGCCTGCTGGCGCCCCACAACCGTGGTGCCGACTCCCTCGGTGCTGCACGCCAACCCATCTCCCGCCTGCAGGACAGCGATGAGGAGGTCACAGACGTGAATGACTCCAGCAGCGAGGATTCTGAGGAGGAGGAGGAGGAGGGCGGTGTGGGCCTGGGACGCGGCGCACCGCCGCGGGCGGCGGCGGCGCTCGGCAGCCCGACGGCAGCAACGGAGGACTGGGCCGCTGGGCTGCGAGTTGTGAACTTTCACATGCAGGAGGAGAAGGTGCGCGCGCTGCGCTTCCGGATGGAACACGCTTTATGGTTGAACAGGCACCAGCCTTTGGGGGCTTCTTGCCCGTACCAGCCACTGGTTGGCTGCCATTTAGCCCTGACCCACCAGTTTAGGGAGTTTGTGTCTCCGACTTAGCAACCCTGCACACTACACCGCTGCTCCCTGCAGTATGAGAAGGCAGTGAATGCCTGCAGCGACCTGCTGCGCCAGAGCGCCATCGCCGGAGGCACAGCTGGCGACCCTGCTGCGGTGCAGCGCCACGCCGTGCTGCTGCTGGCGCGCTCGGCCGCCTACTCCTCCCTGAGCGAGCGGCTGCGCTCTGTGCCCGCTTCACAGGTGCGATCACCTCTCTGAGGCGGCCCCCAGTTGCCTGCTTGCTTGTTTCACAACGTGTTGATTGGACATCCACAGCCCCCCACCAGTGGGCCCTCAGAGCCCACCAACCCCTCCCTCATCCCTGACCCTGCCAACAGTCGGAGCAGCGCGCCATTTTCGCGCCCGACCCCACCCAGCTGGCTGCTCTGGGTTTGAAGGATGCAGATGCGGCGCTGGCCGCGCTGCCTGCGGGTGCGCCTGATATGCCGGAGGGCCACCTGTGCCGCGGCCGGGCCTTGGCCCTGCTGGAGCGGTACCAGGAAGCAGAGGCAGCGTACGCAGCAGGCCTAGCAGAGCAGCCCACGCATGAGCAGCTGCAGCAGCGGCTGCAGCAGCTGCGGGCAGCCCTGGTGGAAGGGCAGGCTGGCGGCGGCGGGGCGGCTGGGGCGGACAGCGGGCCGGCAGCAGATGGAGGTGGCGACCCCAAACAGACGGGAGGCCAAGCGGGTCGCAGGCTGCAGGATGTGACCGATGACACGGAGTGCACGCTGTGCATGCGCCTGTTCTATGACCCAGGTGCCGCCTGCAGCTGGCCTGCCCAGCTGTGCTCAGCGAAGCCGCAGCGCCACAGCCGCCGCCGCTGCTGCTGCTGGCTGATGTGCTGCCCGCTGCTGCTGATTGCACAGACCTGCCACAGGATGCGATGCGGTCTGCAGCCGCCGCTCTGCAGCCCACCTTTGCCCCGATCCCTTTCCTGCCTCCCGCAGTGACAACGCCGTGCGGCCACACGTTCTGCAAGCCCTGCTTTGCACGCGCTTTGGACCACAGCATCTCACGCTGCCCCATGTGCAGAACGGTGCGCAGGCCAGGCTGGCCAGGGTGCTGCGGCGGCGGCGGCCGCAGAGGGGCGGCAGCTGGTTCGATTGGAGGGTCGGCTGGCACCTGGGCAAACCCCAATGCCTCCCACCGCTGTTTGCTAATGCACCATGGCCCCTGCCCTGCCTCTGCCTGCAGGTGCTACACACCGGGCGGGAGCTGACGGTGACAGTCGCCCTGAAGAACCTGTGCGTCTGTACTCGGCTTGCCGCACAGCTGCTTTGCCACCTGGCGTGCCAGCTCAGCCCGTCCCAACCCGCCCTTCTTGACTCCCTGCTCCCTGAGCCTGCTCGTTTTTGGCTGCCCTTTCTCCAGCCTGGAGAAGTCGTTCCCGGAAGAGTATGCAGCGCGGCGGCGCGAGGAGCAGGAGGCGGCTGCGGCGGCACCCGTGGACGGCGCGCCCGATGCACCGCTGCCCATTTTTGTCATGAGTCTGCTGCTGCCGGGTGCGCTGGGCTGGGTGTGCGTATGCTCGGGGCTGTATATGCAAACGGTGTCCAACCGTTTGCCCTGGGCAGCGCAGTGCCGAGAAGCGCCCCTGCGGCGTTCTTGACCTGCTGCCGCGGCTGCACAGTGCGCCTGCACCTGCCCATTGTGACAACTGCATCCTTGGGCACCGCATCCAACACCTGCACCTGCACCTGCACCTGCAGGCGAGGTCATGGCTTTGAATATTTTTGAGCCGAGGTACCGCTTGATGGTTCGGCGCTGCATGGAGGGCAACCGCCGCTTTGCGATGGGCACAGTCGACCGCCAGCACCAGCTGTGCCAGGTCAGCAGTGGGTTTGCGGCGGTGGTCCGCAAGCGTGCGGCCTCTTGCTTGAGCCCAGCGGCGGCCCGGCCGGGCTGTGCAGCTGCAACGGTTAATCCATGCTATCCAACTAGACCATTGTGATCTGTTGGGGACCCGCAGGTGGCGTGTGAGGCGGAGATTGTTGAGTGCCAGCCCCTGCCGGATGGTGAGCCGGCCAAGCCAACCAACATCAAAAGCGCCAGCTGTCTGGTGTCGTGCAACCGTCTCAGGGCTGCTTGGCAACGACTGCTGTGTGGTGCATGGTGCACGCAGCAGCAGAAGCGCGCCACTCCTTGCCCTCCACTGCCTGCTGCTGCGGCGTGTCCAACCCTTTGTTGCCCCTGGCGTGCAGGGCGGTTCTACATTGAGATTGTGGGCCGCCGCCGCTTCCAGCCCACAGAGACGTGGGAGCAGGCAAGGCGCATTCCGTGCTGCAACACTGCCACGCTGCTGCATGCCAACACGGCACGCAGGCTGCATGCAACCAGCACCCCAGCAGGGTGCTTCCTGCCTCTTCCTGGCAATTTGCTCGCCCCCTGCATGCCAGCCAGCCCACCTTATCTCAGCACGCACATGCAAACGGAGTGCTTTGCCCCATGCAGGGCCACGGCTGCCTCACATGGCACACCCTACCTTCATTGCCGTTGTGTGGCCATGCCAACCCTCAGCAATACACCGCTCGCTGTGCAGGACGGCTACCGCGTGGCCCGACCTACATTCATCACAGACGAACCGCCCGCTGAAGGCAGCGAGGAGGCGCAGCGGCTGCAGGAGGCGGTCGCCGAGGTGGAGCAGCTTGCGGATGTCCTGCTAGAGCGCCTGCGCACGCTGTCGCAGGTGAAACGAGAGTGCGGGGTTGGATCTGCAATGCGTGGTGTGATTCAAATGCTGACTGCAGCTTGCACGGCAGCTTGCGGATGGTCTGCTGGAGCGCCCGAGTGCGCTGCTGCAGGCCAGTGGATCCGGGGTCAAGGTTGCTTCCATTTAAAAGCCACACGGATGCCTCGCTCTGGCTGCCATGCAGGCGCTTCAAATTCCGCTCTGCTCTCTGCCACACTTGCTGTCGTAACATGTTGCGGCATTGCGTCCCCCCTCCTCCCCCCGCAGTCTCGGCGCGGCATCGGTGAGCTGCTGGCGCGGCTGGGCACCAAGCCGAGCGCAGCCGACCCCGAGGCCTTTTCGTTCTGGGTGGTGAGCCTGCCTGGGTGCCCTGTAGGCAGGCAGCATGAACGGTACCAGGCGCCACTCAGTGCCACTCAGTTTGTTGAGGTTCAGAGCTGAGCGACCGTGGCACCCAAAACCCTACCGCCCACCCACCTGCCCGCCGCCCCTCCTCCCCTTCCTCAGGCCAACCTGGTCTGCTCCTGCCTGGCGGGCGAGGGTGAGCTGAAGCGCACCTTCCTGTCCATCCGCCGCACAATTGAGCGGCTGGACACCCAGCGCCAGCTGCTGCGCCAGCTGGGCAGCGTGCAGCAGCCGGGCTGCAGCGTCATGTGAAGGCGGCAGCGTCACGTGCAGTCCCACGTCTGGTGCTGCAGCTGCCGCGCATGTATCATCAGTGTGTACATATACCAGCGGTTCTGCCTTTAATTTCATCTCTGCAAGTCAGCTATTTTATTTGTAATGCACAGCGCTCAAGCATCGGCTTGGCGAGTGCACCTGCTGCGCAGACGGGTCGGCGCTGTGCGTGGCGGCGGTGACAGCCGCCCCATCATGCTTGCAGGCCTCCGTCGCTTGTAAATCCCGCCGATCAGACTCAGAATTGCCTGGGTTGCTCCGGGTGGGCCGAAATGGCGTCATCGCGCCTCTCGCTCATCTTTGGGCGCCAGGAGGCGGGTGGCAGGGGCGCCGCCAACCGCCTCAGCCGCGAGAGGTATGGTTGGATCATCTGGAGCGGGGGAGCGCCACTAGCCCCAACCCTGTGCCGCCGCCGCCGCCGCCGCCGCCGCCGCCGCACTTGCTCCTGCCTCCCAGCATCGTCGCACCACCCCCCGCTCCCCTGCCTGCCAGGCTACAGTCGCTCGAGTTCAGCCACAGCAAGGTCATCCGCAGCGTGCACACCGGCGGCGTGTTTTGCATGGATCTGGATGCAGGGGAGCAGCGCTACTTGCTGGCAGGGGCAGCCGATGCGTCCATTGCCGTGTATGACACCCAGCAGCCGTCGCCGTCGGAAGCCCAGCAGCAGCAGGAGCAGGCCCGCGAGGCAGCAGGCACTGTGGCGGCGCTGACCGCCAATGCGCCGTACCTTCGAGACAGCGCCCAGGTGGCGGCGGCGCGCGGCAACACCGAGCACACCGAGCATGCGGCGGTGCTGTCCATCACCAAGCAGTCGCCCCTGGCACACAAGTTTAGCGTGTCGGCAGTGGCCTGGTATCCAGTGGACTCTGGCCTGTTTGTGTCAGGTGAGCTGCAAGATGAGGACTGGTGAGGCTTACAAGTCGGGTCAGCTGCCTGTGCTCGCTCGACCTGCCGGGCGCTGCGGGGCCGGTGTGGCGGCTAGGCGTGCGTCTACAGCAGTGCAGGCACTAATTGCCCCACACAGCAGTGCAGGCGCTTTCTTCTCCCCCACACCACCGATGACACATGCCTGGCGTTCCTCGCAATGCCCCACCCTGCGCAGGCGGCTACGACAACGAGGTCAAAGTATGGGACACCAACAGCCTGCAAGTGGTGTGCCACTTCGAGCTGGCCGCCCGTGTGCACGCTGCGTCCATGTCGGCATGCGCCACCAGCCACTGCCTGGTTGCGGTGGGCAGCGGCGACACGCAGGTGGGAGAGGTTGTGGGCTGCTTGCTGCTGGCGTGGGAGGCATCGGGTGTGCGGTTGCCACAGGCCGCCCTGGGTTGCTAGGAGCGTATGGCTGTGCATGCTTTCAGCGTGCCGTGCATGCATGCGGGCATGCTGCCTGACAGCCTTTAGATGCGCCATGGTGCGGATTGCTGGCCAGCCAACAAACAAACCGTGTGCCACTGCCGTGCCCACACGAGCAGGTCCAGCTGTGCGACATTGTGTCTGGAGGGTTCACCCACTCGCTTGCGGGGCATCGAGCGGCGGTGTGGGCCGTGGCCTGGTCCCCCTCCAATGAATGGCAGCTGGCCACTGGCGGCTGCGACGGCCAGCTGCGACTCTGGGACATTCGGCGGGCAGGCCCACTGCACATCTTTGACCAGCATGACACACAAGAGCCACGGGCGGCGGGCGGGCGGGCGGCAGGGCAGCAGCAGCCGCAGCAGCAGGATGGGGAGGCAGAAGGAGAGGGTGCCATAGACCAAGATGTGTGGGGTGCAGATGCGCCGCAGCCGCTGCCACCGAGGGATCAGGATGACCAGCAGCCTGCCCCCATGCAGCAAGCTGTCGCTGAGGCCATGCAGCGGCAGCGCAGCAGCGGCAGTGGCGGCGCGCGACGGGCGGGCAGGGCGCCTGCCGGGCGAGCGGCAGCGGCGGCAGACGGCAGCACAGCGGGCAGCGAGCGCATGTTTCTTCCGGAGCGAGTGACCAAGTACAGCACTGCGCACGCAGGCTCCATCACAGGTTCATTGCAAGGGCTGCCGGAATCCTGCGCTGCTGCTCTGTGGGCCCGGGCAGCCGTATGCAGCAGCCGCAGCCACATCTGCTGCGCTAGTTCCGAGTTGTGGCAGCCCAGCAGCCCAGCAAGCCTGCATCCCTCAACCCCAACACTGGTCAACTCCTTGGCTGGCGACTCTCTGCTGCCTGCAGGTGTGGTGCCCACACCGGATGGGCTGCACTGGCTGAGCGCCGGCACAGACGATCGAGTGCGCCTGTGGGACGCAGCCACCTACAAGTGCGCCGCCTGCTGGGGTGTGGCTGGGGCTGGTGCCTGTGTGCCGGTTGGTCGGTGGCTGGCATGCATGCAGCATGGTAGGGAGTGACGCTGCGCTGGGCACTGGCTAGGTGCCTGTGTGGCTAGGGTCTTTTCTTTCTTTGAACAAGTGCCGCTCCACCCGACCCACCTCACGGGCCGCCTCGGCTGCAACCTGGCTGCACCCGTGTTGCTATCCCATGCGCAGGCACAGGCTGGTGCACTACCCGGGCGCCTTCAACCGCGCCAGCCGGGCGCGCCAGCTGTCGGTCAGCGATGACTCCTCGACACTCTTTCACCCCTCGGGATCAGTGGTGCAGGCAAGTGGTCAAGAGTTTGACGCCACGCCGCGGGCTTGGGTGTGCTGCGGCGTGGCGAGGGAGGGCTGCCATGCCATCCAGTTGGCTTTCTGTGTTGCACAAATCAGTGGTCCGCACCTGGTGTCGACAGCAAGGGGCATCGCGAGCTCGCGCCTGCGCACTCACCTGCGGCCGCCTTCGACTGCTCTCCATGCAGATGTTTGATGTGCAGAGCGGCAGGCTGGTGCGCACGCTGGGGGGCGGCCACTTTGACACCGTCAACTGCTGCAAGTGAGGGGCCACATGGCCTGCAGTGCTGCGTGGCTGTTGACCGCATCAGCTGCTGCCGCTGCGACTAGTGCGCTTTGCATGTCCACAAGCTGGACCGCCAGCCTGCCCATCCAGCCCACCAGTGTCGCCAGCTGGCTGTTTCGGGGCACACTGCTGATCCCAGCCCGCTACATGCCTCGCGCCGCCCTCCGCAGGTGGAACCCGGCCGCAGAGGAGCTGTACAGCGGCAGCAGCGACAGCAACATTGTGGTGTGGTCGCCGGCGCGCGAGGCAGTGACTGCGGAGCGCGACGGCTGGCAGGGGCGCGACAGCGACGGCGATGATTGGAGCGACTGACCGGCCAGGCCCTTGCACAGGTTGCACTGCACCAACAACTCTGGGGCAATGCTGTGCAGCATGTCTGGCGCCTCCCACGCACTCTTTGCTGCGCACTCTGCAAGCTTGGGGCACAGTCTGCAGGCTTGCGGCACTGGTGATTGATCTGTGTAGTGCAGCTGCACAGATCTGTGGTGTCACCATGATCAGTGGCAACATGGCAGATGGCTGCTTGAACTAAACCATTGCGTGCAAGCAGGATGCCACACCACATCATCCGCCGCGGCGCACCACCGCCACCTGTAAATGTTCGGTCCTCGAGCACGCGGTATCGCCCCGCGCGGCTCTACGCCTTGCACCCGTGCGTTCTGGTCTGCATCTGACGAGTCGCCATGCGGCTGGCGGGCGACTGCACTATGCACTTCCACCACCGCTTCCTGCTGACGACGGCGACTTGCGCGGTCGATATGGTGGCGCTGGTGAGCGGAGTGGTGGCGGTCGGGGGCCTCGCCGCTGCAAGCTGCAGCCGCCGCCGCCTCCCATGCCGTCGCTGCAGGCGGTGCCGCAGCCCCACATCACTGGAGCACTCCCAGCCTACAGCCACTGCCCCTTCACACTGCTACAGGCCACGCTCATGATCGCCTGGCCCCTTTTTGCGCGGCGCATCCACGTCCCAGCCTCCGGTCACCTCTGGCTGGGGGCGCAGTGCGTTGGTTACGCAGCCCAGATTGTGATGCACCGCTGCGGCGCCAGCCCCTTGTGGCGCGAGCGCTGCGCCATGGCTGTGCGCCTCAACAGCTTTGGCTTTGGCGCAGGCCACGTGGTCACCAAGCTGTGGCTGGACCAGACGCCGCCCGTGGCTGGCCCGTTTGCGCTGGCGCGCCAAGCCCTGCTCATGCTCTTCTCATCGGGAGCGGTCACACAGCTGCTGCTCCAGGCAGAGGTCATGCGCTTCAGGTGAGCGAGCCGCTGGGCAGGCGGGAGGGGGTGTTTTCAGCCTGCAGCTGACCTGGCATCGCAGCCGCTGCATACCAGCTGCCCCTCGCCACCAACAAACCAGGTGGCGGCCGATGGGCGGGCAGCCATCGAGCCTGTGTTTCCTGTTGTGCCCTCCTGCCCATGATCAGCCGCCAAGCCTTGCCCCACTCGCCTCCCTGTGCAGCTTGGCGCTGCCAGTGCAGCTGCTTGTGGCCATGCACTGGTGCGTGTGAAAACGCAGGCGGCTGTGTGAATGCTAGACCGCGCCATGAGAGCTGCAGCATGGCCGCCGCGACGGCGTGCCAGCTGCCATGCCATGCCGCACGCTGCACTCGCCCCGCCCCGCCCCTGCTATGCGTCTGGCAACCACCCCAGCACCCACTCATCTTCCCCACCCGCCCTGCAGTGTGGCGTCAAACGGCGCCACATGCTCCGCGGCTGCGCTCTCTGACCCAGCCGCCCTGAAGCAGACACACCAGCTGTTCACGCTGCTGGAGCTGGCCAACTTCAGCCTGCTGCCTGTGGCAACCAATGTGCACCCCACCGCCGAGTGCACCACAGTGCTCACCTTCTTCCAGCTCACTGCCGGCCTGGTGCTGCCGCTGCTGGTGCACGCTGTGCTGGAGAGCTCGCTGTTCGGGGCGCACCAGCGGCAGCGGCAGCAGTGCGGCATGCCGCCGGTCAGCGGCTTCATGCAGTCGCTGTACGACTTTGTCGGCGGCCTGAGTGAGGCGCTGGATGGAGTTACGCTGGCAGCGTCCCTGTGGATGCTCATGGGGCTGCTGTGGAAGCTGTCGGTCGCGCTGTCGGGTGGACAGGGCGGCAGCACATGATGAACGCAGTAGTTGCCAATCTCCAGGACATTGGTGCTGCCGAGTGCTAATGCCGTGTGTGCCCTCTCCGCCCTGCATGCATGCTCCCATGGTGCATGTCTGCCCATTTTGATGCTGCCCGCATTTCATGGCAACGCCATATCCCGCACTGCATGCACTGTACTAAGTACTACCGGCTTTTCCAGCAACCCGTCATTTTTCCTTTCGAATCCCATTCATCGTGCACCCGCAAGTCCTTTTATTCTCTGTTCCACACACCGCACAGACATGCCAAGTGTGTCTCGTGTGGGAGGTGGCCGCCGCCGCCCGCCAGTCCAAGTATGCAACTTGTGCGCTTACTCATGGCCAAGCACACGCCCTCCGGAACCCACAGCTGGCCAGTTTTGCAGCCATTTCCAGCCAGCGGCCTCCCCGTACAGGTATTACTTTTTCCTCACCCTTTCTTCCCTCTTGCTCATGCATGGCGCATTTGCAGTGTAACAGGTGCAGCGCGTGTTGTGCCGCATGGCATCATGAAACGGGGCACATTGCAGGTTGCAGAGGGAGACATGTATTTGCACGAAAGGGGGTGGGGTAGGGGGTGGGGTGTTCATTTGCAGGTCAAACCATGTGTAGGGTGTGCCGGAATGGTGGCAAAAAGACGGTTAAGAGAGTGCATCTGTAGCCGCAAGGTTTGCAAGCGCTCACGCTGCCGCCGCGATCTGCAGCATCTCTTGCACGCTGGTCAGCTTGTCGCGGGGCTTGCCCAGCGCCGCGCCGCGCTTCACCTCTTCTGCATCCACCGCCTGCCAGCCCTTGAAGTCAACCACCTGCCAGCATGGGTGATGGGCAAATCAAGCATGCTGAAGGTTGCTAGAGAGAGCCTGTCTGGCGCCGGCTGCTCAAACAAGCTGCAAGTGCTCCTTTGCAGCCAAGCGCCTGCGGGCCATGTCCGCGCCCGCTCTGCCGCGCAACCCGCGGCCTCTGTCCTGCCGCAAACCATCAAACCACTCACAGCTAGCCCCTGCCACCACTCTGCACATTTGGTTGCCCGGCAGCTGGCATAGGCCCCGCTGGCCCAACCGAACCACCCGTTTTATCATCACCCATCCCTTCCACACCCAGACCGCCCAATATCTCACCTGCACGCCGCGCTCGCTCAGCAGCTGGCGCAGGCCCGCCGCCCCCGGCTGCGCCGCCTCCACAGGCCGGAAGCTATCCTTGGTCTTGTCCATTGTGTCAACCGTCTGCTCCGCATCCACCAGGTTGGTGCCGATGATGCCTGGGCGGCAGCAACGGAGGCGCCGAAACAGGGACAGAAGTTCAGCTGCAGGAAGAGGCCTGCGGCAGCTGATGCATGCCCCTGCCCCTGCCTCGAGCCTCGCCTGGCCCGGGGGACGAGCCCCTCTTCAGTCCGCACTCCCCTCTACCCATCCCCTTCAAAGGGGCTCAACATTTGCCAGACCATGCATACGCTCCCAGGGCAGCCACCCACCGGAGGGGCCACGCTTCAGCCAGCCGCACACATAGAGCCCCGGCTCAAAGCTGCTGCCCTCCTCCGTGTACACCTGCAAAGGAGGCATGGCAGCTTGCGAGTTGGTCTGGCATGCATGCGCAGCGCTTGCGTTGATCGTTACCGCACCCTCACTGCATGGCTGCTGACCGCCATCTAGGTCGGATGTAAAACGCAACTCCACTTTGCTCTCCAGCTACTGCCCTACCGCTGGGCTGCCCGCCTCAGCCCGCCCACCCACACACCTGGCCAGCCTGGTTGGGGATGACGCCGCGGCGGCCGTCAAACGCCACTCCTGGGATACCCACCGACTTGAAGCCAATGCTCTTGAGCACGATGTCGGCGGGGATGGTCTCAAACTCACCTGTCAAGGCACGAATGGATGAGAATATAATGAGAACTCAGAGCGGCAGGGGAGAGCACAAGGTCGGCCGCAAGCAGACAGCTGGTCAGTTCATGGGGACCAGGCCAGTGCGGCTGCACACAGCAGACCAGTTGGGGCGGCAACAGCACGGGGCAGCAGCGTCGGCACACCACAGCAGGCCAATTGGGGCAGCAGCACGATAGCGGGGGCAGCAGGAGGTGCACCCGTCACGCGGCGCACCGGTGCCGATGGCTTTTTGGTCCTTGCCCTCTCCGGCCGGCTCCAGTCGCGTCTTCTCCAGCTTCACCTGATTAATAGATGGGTAGTGCAAGGCATGTAAATAGTTTAACAGGATAAATCGCAGAGGCAGCAGGGAGTTGATGAGCATCAAGCGGCTGGCCAGACATTGTTTGTTTTGCACGGTGGCGGGCGGGGCGACCAGAGCACACGGCGCGCGATTGCCAGCCAGCCACCCCTCACCCACCTCAGCAGCGTGGCCGTCCTTGCCCACCACCTCTGCCGGGCTGCGCAGGAAGTGCAGGTAGAGCGACTTGTCCCTGCAGAGCAGCAGGCAGGAATGGGAGGGCATGTAACCAGCAGGCAGGAAGGGGGGCATGTCACCAGCCCAAACAAGGCCTTGGGCAGCTGCCAACAAGATGTTGGCCGCGTGTGCACTCGCACAACTCCAGAAAAGGACATTTCTCACCCTTGCTTGGGCTCCGCCAGCGCCTTGGACAGGATGTCAAACACGCGCTTCTTCATGCGGGTCGCCTTCATCTCCGCCTCGCAGGCAGGGGACACCTTGAACACCTCCGGGTCCATCTTGACCTGTGGGGATGGGGGGAGTTTGCACGCGTGTTTGGAAGGATGGGTGTGCGCCAGTCTGCATCGTTCGGGCCCCAAACCCACACAAGAAAGCCTGCCATCCAATTGCTGTGATGGACTCGCCTGCACGCCCTCCAGGCTCAGCAGCTCGCAACTCTATACCCAAGCAGGCATCAGCGGCCAGGCAGAAGCATTGCTCGTGCTGGACGCACCTGCACGCCCTCCAGGCTCAGCATCTCACGCAGCTCCTTGGGAGTGAAGGCCGCCTGCACAGGGCCGCGCCGCCCCAGCAGGTGCACCTCCTTCACCGCGCTGTTCCTGCAGCGACAGACAGAGGGAGGGAAGCAGCACACATTTGCAGTGAGCAAGCTCCCTGCAGGTGCAACGCCTTCACCGCGCTGCTCCTGCAAACGCACACATGCAAGCGGGTGTTGAGCGCGCACGCTTGGGCGCATGGCAGCATGCCCGTGGGCAAGCAGGCAGGCGCACCTTGCGCACCGCACGGTTACTTTGCAAGGGTGCAGCCCAATGTGCTGCTGAGCAAGCATTGGAACCATCCCTGGCCCCACCACACACGTAGCCCACCTGAGCTGTTCCACGGCATGGCTGCAGATGTCTGTCTTGGCCAGGTCGTCAACTGGCTTGAGCAGCACGCGGGCGCAATCCACTGCAGGCGGGCATGGCGAGGACAAACGTGTTGGTAAGCAACAGTGTGGTAACCAACAGTGTGGTGAGCAAGGCAGCACGGGGCGCAGTGCACTGCACTGCAGGCGGGCATGGGGAGCGGGGAACTGCGCGGTAGGCAAGGCTGCATGCAGGCGCAGTGCACTGCAAGCGCAATGGGCGGCGGAGTGCTGAGCAAGTTGGGGGTGGCGCCCCACAGCACGCAACTGCTGCGCAGCAGGCCGCTGCAGCTGTGCAGCGGCGCTCTGGCAGCCCATGGTTCTCAGCTCGCTTCCCGTGAAACCACATCACAAGGAGCTCACCCGCCACGTTGCCTAGCCCAGCAATGGCCACGGAGCGAGTGCGGGACAGGTCGATGGGCAGGTCACGGTACGCAGGGTGGCCGTTGTACCACCACACAAACTCGCGAGCCGAAAACACTCCGGGCAGGTCCTGTGGCGCGGTTGCATGGGGCAGGGAACATGCGATGGTGGGCGGCTCAGCAGGCTAGCGCAAGCACGGGTCACGCAGCACTGGAAAGCTCTGGCCGCAGCAGGCACGCCGCTGTTTTGCCAACCCCTGGCTTAGGACGTGCGTCAGCATGCCGGCGCATGCGCACCTCGCCCGGGCAGCCTAGTTTGCGGTCGCTCTCAGCTCCATACGACAGCACCACCTGCAGCAGGGGTTGCAACAGCTTGCAAGCTTGGCGGTCAGCTGAGCAGCGCTGCAGGGCCAGCATCGTCACCCACCCATGCAAGCAACCTACAGCAGCAGCAGCAGCAGCAGCAGCAGCAGCAGCAGCCACCGCGTTGTAGACGAGCGCAGCTCATCCAGGGCATGCACCAGAATGGTAAGAGCAGGAGCAGCAGGAAGAGCACCCACCGCATTGTAGTAGGAGCGCAGCTCATCCAGGGACAGATCGCGCCCCACCCGCACGTTGCCAAAGAACGAGATGCGCGGGTCCTGGGCCAGCTGCGTGAACTGGTTGATCACGTTCTGCACAGGGGTTGCAGCGGGATGGGCATGCAATGATGGCAACCCAAGGCAGGCAGTGAAGAGGGGCCCGCGCGGGGTCGGCGGCAGGGCAGCCCGTTCCCACAGGACGCGCCAGCGCCACAGCAGCACGCCTCCTCGGAATGCATTAGCAAGACTAATGCTAAAGACTAAGACCCCACCTTGGTGTCTGCATGGTCGGGCGCCACGCCGGAGCGCACCAGGCCAAAGGGTGTGGGCAGGGCCTCCTGCAAAGGCATCAAAGCAGCGGCAGAGAAAATGTGTTGTTTCTCCACTGTATGCATAGAGTGCCAGCCAGGCACACCTGCGAAACGGGGTACAGACCGGTCGCTAGCAGCCCAGCGGCTCGTCAGCGGGAGCAGCGCGCAATACAAGGGTGCACGCCTGGTGCTGGCAGCGCATGGCGCATCGCCTCCCAGCGCCTGGGCTGCATTCGCGCCATCAGCTCACCACAATGTCCACCCGAGCCTCATCCCCAAACTTCTTGAGCAGCTGCATGCATGCAAATGGAGTGGCAGCACGCAGCGGCCTAAGGCAGAGTGGCAGCAGCGGCAGGGGCCAAGCCACCATGCAAGCTGTGAAGCCGCACCTCAGCAGCGGGTCAGCAGCCATGCAGGTTAACCGCAACCACATACACCCCGCACCTTGTCGGCGGTGTAGAAGCCCGCCGGACCGCTGCCCACGATGCAGAAGTGGGGGCCGGCGGCGGCAGCAGCGGCGGCGGCAAAGCCCCGCGCCGCCAGCGCCCCCGCCGGGCGCAGCAGGCCGCCGGCCGTGGCGCTGGCTATCCGTGGCAGCATGGTGGGCTGCTACAAGCCGCCGGGAGTCGACGGCGCCTGCTCGCGGGTTTCGCGTGTGTGTGTCGGCGAGCAGGGTGCACGGGGCGGGCTGCGGCGCTGTTATTGAAACCACGGAGGCGCCGATCGCTCGATCTGATGTCGGCTGCAGTTGGCGGCGAGGGGTCCCTTTGCTGTTCAGCGTGCCCCCAGGGGCACTTGATGACCACGCCCCGATGGCTCAGTTTTGGGGGTTGGACGCCTCTGGCAGCCCCAGCGTATGCCGCAGGCCGACATGCGGCACATGGGGGTTGCCGCCCATAGCCACGCCGCCGCCGCCGCCTGCCGCCGCCCAGCTGGCACCAGTGACCAGCCTCAATATACACCAGCGGGGGCGCGGGGACATTTACACCAGCGGGGGCACCACACCGTGCCGGGACGCACTGCATGGCTGCAGCTTGTGCGCAAGTGGCGGCAGCAGCGCTCTGTTCTCCCACCCGTCTGCCTGCCTGCCCACGGGCGGTGCTGCTCTCCACCACCCATCGTGCCTGCGGGGCAGGGCCCTGCCTGTCACTGCTGCATGCTGAAGATCCTGATATAGCACACATGAAATGCACTGAGACGATCAATTTAAGGCAGCACAGATGTGCCAGTGGGTCCCGAGGGTGGGCCTCACAAGTGCCGCCTCACGCTGTGCGTGTCGCAGCACCGCAGCTGTGGGGCAGGGCTGGGCTGCAAGCAGGTGCCGCCTGGTGCGTTGGGTCATGTCCTTGTGGGAACAGCGCAACTTTGCAGGGCAGCACGGCAGCAGCTGGCAGCCGGCAAGGGCAGCCACGGGCAGACGGCGACCGAGGCGGCATGCTGGCAGCATTTCTGGTGGCATGCAGGCCCCACACGCGGCATGGGAGTCACGGGGCGCCCTGCCAGGTGCGCGCTTGCATGCGGTAGGGCTAGGGCTTTGTGAGCGGTGCTGGCAGCGGCCCAAGCCTTCCGATCGTGCGCTCCCGCAGGCTGCCGGCGCTAAACAAACCACCAGCACGAGCGATGGCCTGGCCGCGCACTCCCAGCAGGCGGGTGCAACTTGCAGCAGCCTGCTCAATGACTCCAGCAGGCGTGCAGGCTGCTGCATGCGCGGCTGAACCTGAAACAGGGTCACTGGGGCCTGCGCAGCAGCAGCAGCTCCCAAACCGCCGCCGCTGCTGCCGCCACCGCCGCCGTTTGCTGTAAAGACGTGTCGCCGCTGCTGCCGCCACCGCCGCCGTTTGCTGTCAAGACGTGTCGCCGCTGCACGTTGCTGCAAATCCTGCCAGCCCAGCCTGTTCTCCCAACACACCTGCAGCGCTCTGGTTGCTCCCGCCGCGCAGGTGCAGCACGAGCTGCAGATGCTTGCGTGGCCGGGTCGCGACTGGGTGGCGCCGCGGCCGGCAGCGTCAGCAAGCGGCGGCTCAATGCTGGATGTGCTGATTGTTGGGGCCGGTGAGTAGGGATGGGCTGCAGATCTGGTGCCCCCAGACCGCTCCTTGTGCTGGAGCGCTCACTGACACAGTCGACCCCTTGCATGCTGCGCGGCGTGTGCTGCATGCAGGCCAGTGCGGGCTAGCCGTCGCATTTGGTCTCATGCGAGAGCGAGTGACCAACGTGCTGTGCCTGGATGAGAATGAGGTGAGCGTCTGCCTGGTGCCTGTGAGAACATTGTTTCATGTTAATTACCGTGTGCTTTTGAGCTCTTGTTTCTTTCATTGCCGCCTGCTGCGCCGTGCCCGGCTTGCAGTGGCCGCAACTACTCGTCCCACCTCTCACCACTACTTGCACCCTTCCCGCAACCGCAACCGCAGCCCGGGCAGGAGGGTCCCTGGGCCACGTATGCACGCATGGTCACCCTGCGCACACCCAAGCACCTGACTGGGCTGGACTACGGCATGCCCTCCCTCACCTTTCAGGTCTTCATGCAGCTGTGCTGTTGTGAGATGTCGGTGCTGCGTTCATGCCTTTGCTGAGCGTGTGCTTGAGCTGAGCGTGCCGGCACGCTTTGCACGCCTTGTGTGTGACGCTGTGGTTCTGGGGTGCTGCTGCTGGTGGTGGCACCCCCACCGGCCGCTGCCGCTGCCCTGTGTCACATGCCCCGCTGTCGGTGCGGGCCTGCAGCAGTGGTCACTGAGCGACACAGCGCACGGCAATACAGCACCTGACGTGCGCCCTCTCTCGTCACTGCTTGGCAGGCGTACTATGAGGCGCGATTTGGCTGTGAGGCCTGGCATCAGCTTGACAAGATCCCCAAAGAGCTGTGGTGAGCTGCTCTTTAGTGCTGCTGTTGTTGCGGTGTGGCTGCTGCCATCGCTGGTGCTGCCCCCGTCTTTGAGCCGCGTGAGCGGAGCGCCAGGCTGCTGAACAGGCTCCTTTCGGCAGGTGCTGCCTTGGCTAAAGGAGGAGGCAGGAGCATGGTGTGCGGCCGCCGCTAGGGGAATGCAGTAGCCTTCGCATCTGCGCCGGCGATGTGCACGCCCCATGCTGCCCCGCGCAAGCAGCTGCTGTTCTGGTGCATGCAAGCAACCAATGCATCCTTCCTGCCTGCCCTCTTACTTACGTGCCTCAGGATGGACTACCTGCTGTGGTATCGCAGCGTGCTGGGCATCCCCGTTCAAAACGGCACCAAGGTGAAGCGTGGTGCTGTTTACCCGAAGCAATCATGTGCCTGCTATGCAACCCGTGTGCACTGTTTCTTCACATGTGCACCTGCCGTGGTCAGCGCTCACTCCTCCCTCCCACCTCACACTGCTTTTGTTGGGCTACAGGTACGCCTCATTGAGCCCCTGCAGCCCAGCAGCCCATCCAGCGGGTTCAAGGTCACAGTGCAGCGCACAGGGGCAGCCGCGCCGGAGCTGCTGTATGCTCGCAAGGTTGTGCTGGCCACCGGTATCCAAGGCGGCGGCGAGTGGTGAGTGGGATGGGCAGGATGGTGGAAGGGGCGGCTCGGGATGGAAGAGTGCGGTACACCTTGTACACCTGGACCTGCCATGCCTTCCTGGCGCATGCCGAAAGCATGATGCCTTCTGCCATGCCATGGAGGCGCCATGCAACGCTGTGCAGCACGATGCTGCAAAGTGGCACATGTGTGGTGTGCACTTGCCCAACCACTGCAGGCACGTCCCTGCCTTCATCCCTGAATCGGTGCCCCGCTCGCTCTATGCCCACACTTCTGAGCCTATCGACTTTGCCGCCCTCAAGGGCAAGCGGGTGGCAATCCTGGGAGGTGCGGGCCGCTGTGCACTACAGTAGTAACTGCATCTGGTTGGCGCACAGCATGGCGAGCTGCTGCTGCTGCTGCTGCTGCTGTTGGCCGCACAAGGGAGCTGGTGCAGCGTGGCGCCTCCCACAGCAGCTGGAGCAGCCGCTGCTGCTGCTGCCGGCACTGTCCCCGCCGCTACCCCAGTGAGACCTGGCAAAGCAGTACTAGCACAGTGCAGCAGCTGAGCATGTGCGTCCGGCTTGTTTGTTGCTTCGCTGCAGGCGGCGCCTCTGCGTTTGACAATGCCCAGCACGCACTGTCATGTGGGGCTGGGGAGGTGCATGTCTTTGTGCGCCGCAAGGTAAGCCAAAACCAGTTGAAGGGTGCGGTTGCGGTGGCCGTGTCAAGCAGCCTTTTTTTGTTGTTGTTCAGGCCAGCACTGTTGATGGGTGAGATGTGCAGCCTCGGGGCCACAGGATGGTTCTCCAAGCATTGGCCCAGATGTTTCCTGATGCAGGAGCTGCCCCGCATCAACCCCATCCGAAAGATGGAGTTTGCAGGTGTGCGCACAGGAGGGGCAGCCTGAGGCAGCGCGGCCTCGCTTTTGGCAGCAGCTGCCCTGCGGCCTCATCGCTTGCTCTGCTTTTTCCCTCCCTCACGTTTGGCAGGCTTCATGAAGCACTTCAGCGACCTGGACGATGCCAGCAAGTGAGGGCAGCTGACACACTGGCCGCCGCCGCCGCCGCCGCCGCCGCCGCAGCAGCAGCAGCTGTGACATTTAGCGCGTCTTCGAAGCCGCTTGTGTCGCTTTCAGCTCTCGACGCCCCGTCTGTGCCATGCCCACCCTTGCATCCCTGAACTTTTTTGCCTCTGCTACTGCAGGTATGCTGGCATCGACCACTTCCTGAAGTACAACCAGCCCCCGGTGCGCTGCGTTTTCTCAGCTTGCAGCTCCGGGTGTTATGGCCGCAAAGCAATCTTGCCGCATGCACCAATCATTGCCGCACCCTGCCACCTGGCTCTGCCGCTGCAGACCAATGACACCTTCAATCGGGCGGCTGCTCACCCCAACTTTGAGCTGCACACAGGCTCCGCGTGGCAGGCACTGGAGCCAACCGGCGATGGGAAGCAGGTGTGCGCTGTGACATGCTGCGCTGTGCGGCGCTGCGCTACGTCTCGGCTCTGCAAGCGCTGCCTCATGCTGCGTGCTCATCCCACTTTCCAATTCGCACCGCTTCCGCAGTGTGCTGCGCGGTGCCTGCTGTAGCCGCACGCCCAGCATGCCACTGCCTCTCCCCACATCATGTGTTCCCAGATCTTTGCCTGGCGCCTCCCTGTGGCAGGTGCGCATCCACTCGACCCAAGGCGATGAAGGCTTGTTCGACTTCCTGGTGGTCTCCACTGGCTTCCTGACAGACCACTCGGTGCGGCGCACCTGCATCAGGCTGCAGTCTGCTCACGCATGGCATGCCCATGCACCGCCCAGCTGCCTTGAAGCGGAGGCGCCCCACTGCTTTGCACCGCTGCGTTGCAACTGCGCCATGCGTTGCCCACCCTGCCCTGCAGCTGCGGCCAGAGCTGGCGGCGGTGGCGGGCAGCATCGCAACGTGGGCCGACCGCTTCTCTCCGCCGCCAGGGCAGCCCCGCAACCCCCTCATTGATGCCCACCCCTATCTGGTGCGCTCGCCAGCTGGCACTCACGGCCAACAGCTTTGCGCGGCTGCATGCCCTTGCAATCGGCGCGCCGTCAAGCTGCTCTCCTCTCGGCCCAGCGTTGCGCCGTTGAGCATGGGGGACTTAAGTCCCCAAACTGTTGGGCTGGGGAGCCAGCATGCCAATCTCTGTTGACGCGCCTGCCCATTGGCAACACCCCCAAGCAGGGGCCATCCTTTGAGTTCCAAGAGAGGCAGCCGGGCGGGGCGCCCTTCCTCTCTTCCATCTATGGTAAGGGCGCGTTGCCTGTGAACTGGTGCGTCTGTGCGGCGCGGTGCCGCCTGCGTCCCCCCACTCCTTGGCCCACCGGATGCGATGCTCTGGTCTGTCTGCACCCGACCGGCAGCGCGAGGCCCCTGAAACGCCACCCGTGAGGCCGGCGCCAGCAGCATTCCTGAGAGATGCCACACGTGTCCCCCGGTTTGCCCCACCTGCAGCCTTCAACTATTCGGCCCTGGCCTCACTGGGCCTGTCCGCCTCTGCCCTCTCAGGTAGGTGGGGCCAGCTGGGGCTGCCTGGGTTGCCGCAACTCGGAAGTGGCTGCTCAGCTGGTGCTGTAATGGACGGCTGGCCGCCGGCCCGCAGCTGCCTACGGCTGATGCCTGGTAGCTTTTTGTGCTTCCATGCCAGGCGTGCCTGCCCAGCGTGCATGTGTGCTGCGTTGCGTGTGCACCGCTGACCGCTACAGCACGGTGTTTTCGGCTGGCCGCTGCTTGCTGCTGATCCGCCTCTGCCTTCAAGCACCCAGCCCTGCTCTCATTTGCTGCCTTGCTGCGTGCAGGCTCCAAGTACGCCCTCCCCAAGCTGGTCAACGGCGTCACTCGCTCGCTGTTCCTGGAAGACGCGCCCCCGCTGCTGCAGGCAAGTGCCCCGAGTTCGCAGCGGCTCGCACCTTCTGCCGCTGGTGGGCTGCAAGGCACCCTCGAGGGTGACGAGCTCGCTGCCGTCACAAACCCCCGGGGCCCATGGCCTGCCGCCTTCATCTGCTGCATTCGCCCCTCTCACCTGCCGCTGCATTTTCACTTCGTTGACAGGAGTTCCTGGCCTACGATGAGCCTGAGTTTGTGGGTGTGTGGCCCCGCGCCACCTCCTGCCCGCCCTCGGCCACCGCGTGAGCTTGACGCCCTAATAGCGGCAGCGGAGCTCGAGGTTGCTGTATAGTACACCTGTTGCATGCAGAGGAGGAATGCCCTGTAGCATGACTGGTTGTCGCCACACATGTAGCCTCCCTTGGGATTGTGACCCGCCTGTTTGCCTGCCGCCGCTCGGCCGTCTGGCACCCTCTCGCGCCCTGCACCATTCTTCACGCTGATTTGCGTGCACCTTGATTGTATCTGCATCAAACAACCGTCACTCTCCTTCGATTGTCTGTTGTACACTGCAAAGTTAAGTTACTGACCATGTCTGACGCCCCACGCATGCAATGGTCCCTGGGGGCGCGCGACTGCGCACCCTCTAGGCGCCGCGTCTCTTTGCCATGCACGCATGCGCTGTGCAGATGCAGCCCCGCTGTACAGCCTTACACATCATGACGCATAACTACGGACAGGACACCTATACAGCTTCCAACTCGTTGCCAGGCTCGGGGAACGCCGCCAAGCGGCTGCCCGCCGACGGCAGCCAGCGCCAGCTCAGACTGCCTGTTGCGGTCCCCTTGCAGGAATGCGGGGCTGCGTATTTGCTCCCCCGGTGATTGATGGCTAATTTCGAAGGTCCCCGGCACCTAATGGTTGTTGCTCTCGCGTTGGAACAGTGGAAGCTCAAAACGGATATGCCAGGGCAATGCGTTTGTTCATGAATGGATGTATAAATGAGCGGCACACACACGAGGGACTCCGGAATCCCCGCGCAGCTCGGGAGCCGCTTGCTGCCGTTGGGGCCAGGGCGCTGGCGCCGCCTCTGCTCGCCCCTGCCAGGGAACGGGTTCCAGGCTTCCCGCTCTGACGTTTGACTGCCCCCTACTGCCCATTCGCAGCGTCAGAGCCGCTTGAAGGCGGCGCTCGTAGGCAGAGACAGCATGCAGGTGCCGCCGCCGTCTATGGACGCGCGGCGGGCGGCGCCGCTTGCGCCCCAGTTGGCTGGGTGCAGACAAGGGGCCGGGCCACTAGCCTGCCGTCTTGAGCTTGTTGAACCCCGTCCCCACCACGCATCCTTTCAGTTTGAACGGGGCCAGCCGCTGCTTGCAACTCGCGTCTGTTGCAGCAGCCACTGGCAGGAGCAGAGGTGGGGGCAGCAGGCCCGAGGCAACGCTCCCGGCAGTTGACACGCCACTGCCCCCCGTCTCCTCTGCTCCTCTGCAGGTCCGCACGTGAAGCCTGAGGGTCTGCGGCCGTGTGGCATGCAATTTGTGAGGTGAGCGGGAGGGTCGCCTGCGCGGCGGCAGCGGCCAGCGCCGCTCTTAACCATGCTGGGAAGCGTGCGGTGCATCGGCGTGGGGCGGCAGGCTGCCGTTTATGCAGCAGCTGAAGCCCCCTGGTGGCATGGATGGATGCTCGCTATGTGGCCATGCCGTGCTCGTACCAGCAGGAAGACCTCCTGTGCTGTGAGCTCCTGTGCCGCATCGCTCCTGTACAGCGCGCCCCACCGGCCCTTCCGGGACGGCGGGCGGCTGTGGACCTGACCAGCTCGCGGGTGCCTGCCGCTGATACAATAAAACAACAACTGCCCCTTCCCTTCCACTTCCTTGCAGGTGGGACATGTGTCACATGCACGGCAAGGGGTAAGAGTGGCGGCCCGAAGCCTGGCGCCGGGGGGAGCGACATCCAGCACGGCCCACAGCATGCCCTGGCGGCAGGGCGGCGGGCGGCGGGGCGGCGGGGGCGGCCGCGGCTACGAGGCGGCGACCAGACCGAACCTCTCCGCCACAGCAGCTGGACCGCATGCGCGAGGCGTGCACAGGTCCGCCACTCCAGCAGTGGGTGCTGTGGTCGGCAGCACGGCAGCACGACAGCACGGCGCCGCACGTGCGCACGGTTTTTGTTTCTTTGGTCGCCCAACTTGCAACCGATTAGCTGACATAATTGAGTGCAACAAGCCACGGGCGCGCAGGGGGCCTCAGGGCGCAGGCCAGGAGACGGGCGCTGCACAGGGGCGCCGGCTGGCCCTGCTGTCGCTTGCTGTAGCTACTGCGAGTAATGTAGAGTCTTGACAGCTGCGCAGACAAGGCTGCAAGGCCTGCTGCCGTCTGCATGCCGCGCAGCACGCGCGCTCGGGGGCGTTTGGAGCTGCCCCGCCGGGCGGCACGACTCGCTGTTCCACCATCTCTTACCGACCTCCCATCGTGCCCCGAACCCGGCGAAATCGCGCGGCACAGGGTGTACGCAGCGTCCGCTCTCGCTCTGCGGCCCAAATCGCTGCCGCGCCACCGCCAGGACACCCTCCCGCCCATTAAGCACGCGCAGGCCGCGCGCGGTGCACCTCCCGGGCCGCAGATGCTGGCCGGCCCGCCCTGGCCGCCTGCGGCAGCCGAGGGAGGCGCCCCGGCATGGCCCGAGCAGGCCTGGCCAGCGCCGGCGCCCTGGGGCACGGCGGACCAGGCGCTGCAGGAGCTGCAGGGGCCGCCTGCCGCTGCGGCGTGGCACGGTGGCACGCCGTGGATGGCCCCCATTTCCGCCGGGTCCGCCCCGCTTGCACCCCAACTCCCGCCTCACACAGGTGAGTCCGGATGCATGGCGCGCTGAAGCGCGAGCGCGCAGCCGGCCAGCCTGCTCCGTGGCGATCTGCATTGCGGCGGCTGTCCTGCAAGGGGCACATGTTAATGTTGGTGATGAGATGCCGCGCATGGTTTGGCAGAGCAGGCCGGATTGCTCTCGGGATCCTGCCCTTGTGACGCATCTGCCAATTCTGCAGGTGCCGGTGTGGCTTAGCTCGCTGGTGCCCCAGAGCGTGCATCAACACGCAAGCGGCTCTGTTGCTCATGCTGCTGCAGGCGTAGCTGCTGGAGCAGGCGCCGGCGGCAAGCAGCGGCTGCGATGGACGCCCGACTTACACGCCCGCTTTACTGAGGCTGTCAGGCAGCTGGGTGAGAATACAAGGGGGTTGTGACGGTCCTGGCGGATCGGTCTGCTTGGGAGGTGCGTGCAGTTGCTTGCACAGCAGCAACCACCAGGCATGCCAAGCCTGCTGGCGGGTCGAGGTGGATGGCTGTGTGATCATCGCTAGCCAGGCTCTAGATTGCACCTGCTGGCTGGCTTTGTGCCCGCCTCATTCAGGCTCGCCACCTGACATGGCATGCCTGCAATTCACCACTCCCCACCGCAGGCGGCCCGTTTTCGGCGACCCCCAAGCGCATCCTGCAGGTGATGGCGGTGCCTGGCCTCACGCTCTACCATGTGAAGAGCCACCTGCAGAAGTGAGTGGCGCAACTTCCTTAACCTAGTCTAGTCTAGTTTAACAGCTTAGCGCCAGCCCACTAGGGGCCCAATCTTCATGGCCCCAACTTCCTTAACCTGTGCTGTGGGTGTGCGTCCATAAAGGTGCCAGGCGGCGCCTGCCTGCTGCTCCTGCCCCCCGCAGCCTGTGGGGCCTGCTGCTTTTCATGCTCTGCTGCTGGCGCGCCGATGTGCTGCACTGTGCTGAGTAGCCGCTGGGACGGCATGTCTGGCCACCTTACCGCAGGTACCGTGGTGCAATGCTGTCCAATGGCAACCGCAAGCGGCACAAGTCGGGGCATGGCGGCGGCGGCGGTGCGGCGGCTGGTGCTGCAGGCAGCCAGGGCGGCAGCCTGCCGGCCGATTCCCAGGGCATGCTGCCCGCCCCGGTTGCTGAGCTGGCGCTTGGGCTGGACAGCCATGAGGGCAGCGACGAGGACGACCATGGCAGCTCCGGCCTTGGGGCCCTGCTCGAGGCCTGGCCTAGCGACCTCATCTCACTGGGCGGCAGCGGCATCCTCACACACGACGACCCGCAGCAGCTGCCGCCGCTCAGCGAAGCGGCGGCGGCCAGCGGCAAGGCGGGATTGCCGCGCAGCTCCAGCACGCCGCAGCTGCCGCCCCTCGCGCTGCCGCTTGTGGCAGCAGCGACATGCATCTGGGGCGCTACGGCGGCAACCGCTGGCGGCTCCCTCGCGGCGCGCCGACCGCCGACGCCAGTGGGGCAAGGTCCTGCGCAAGACAGCGGCGCCCCACCACCCGCTGCTGGCAGGGACTTGCTGCCTGAAGGCGACTCGCCGACTGCTCCACTCAACCGCGACCAGCTGTTAAAGGAGGCGCTGCGGCGGCAGCGCGACATGCAGCAGCAGCTGGCGGCCTCACTTGAGGTGCGGGGTCTGGCTGTCACCGCTGGGGTGTACCACCGGCGGCTTGCTACTCATTTTTGTAGCAAGCCGCCGCTCTCGACCATTTGCATACCACACTCAAAGCGGAGGCTGCAGCGGCTGCGGCTACGAGCTCGACTGCATGCTATGAAGCTCACTTCCTGCGCCCCATCTCCTGATGCCTTGCAGGCGCAGCGTGCGCTGCAGCTGCAGCTTGAGGCCCACGGGCGTTACATTGAGGAGCTGCTCAAGTGAGAGCAGCCCCCCATTAGCCGCAGCACACACCCTGTGCAGCTCCCATCAGCCCCAATGCGCGGTGTGGCGGCACAGGACGCTCTTGCCTGGGCTGCGCGGCCCCAGCAGCATGCTGCGCTGCCCCACCCTGCAAGCTGCGCTGCTGCTGCGAAGCCCATCCATTGACCTTCCTTTGCTCTCTCGCTCCCTATCTTCTGTACAGGGCGGACGGCCTGCTGGGCCCTGCCCCCTCCAAGCAGCAGCCCTGCCGGCGCAGCGCTGCAGCCCCCGGCAGCCCTTTGAGCGGCGGCAGCGGGCGGTCTGGCCGCGAGGCACGCACAGGCGCCAGCAGCGGCGGCACGCCCGCCGGCCCCCGCGGTCTGTCGCCGACCGGCAGCCCAGCTGCTATGCATCATGGCAGCAGCATAGGACTGGGCGACGGGTGTCTACTGGCCAGCCAGCCGCTGAAGGCTGGCAGCAAGGAGAGCCTGCAAAGTGCCACTACAGGCCCTGCCGCAGGCCTGCCCCCTGCCTTCACCGCCGCCGTCAGCCGGGCGGCAGAGCTGCCGCCGCTGCAGCTGCCGCTGCTGCCAGAGCAGTCGGGCTCGCTTCACCTGGCTCTCTCAGCTGGCACCGACCAACTGGCTGCCGCGCTGGGCAATGGGCAGGGCGGAGAGCAGCCCCCAGCATCCGAGCAATGGGATTCCCTGCTCATCGACTTCAACGGTGAGGCATTGGAGCTTGGGGGTTGCCCTCTTCATGCTCATGACCCAACAGATGTCTTAGTTAGGGCACTGCTTGGCAAGTAGCGTGTGTGCCTGTGGCGCGGTCCAGCCCTGCACCAGCCCGATGCACCCCTTACGGGTTGCCTGTCCGCTGCGCTGTCATCGCAGTGCTCCGCCAGCAGATGGCCTGACACGTGGCCTGCTGGTGCCCTCTGGGTTTGAGATCCTCCACGCCATCGGCCCCCTCAACCCACGCCCGTGGCGCACTCTTCCTTTCTTGCTTTCTTATCTGACGCGTCGCCGCGCAGACAGGTGAACCGCCGGCACCACTCCACCAGCACAATGCATGCCAACACAACGTGATGCTTTGTGCCCTCCTTTCAGCGACACCCCCACACCTTCGTTCGCAGCCGCCAATTTTGTTGCCTTTTGTTCCTCTGCAACTGCTGCCAAACTGACGACACCCCCGATCGCAACATCCCCATCCGCAAAACCCCCTAAGCCCCCTTTTGTGGTGCCTCAGGCTCCTACCCATCCTCTCCAGTCGCCTCCCTGCCGTACTTGCGTATGAACCCACCCAACTGTGGCACTCATCTATCCATCAATGCCTGGCAGTCTCGCCGGCCTGTGGCTCCCTGCGTCACCCGTGCACTCGGGTGTTTTTTCCAGCCGTCGTTCCCGCTGCAATGATCAGTGCGTATCAACTCGTCCGTTGCTGGCTTGGCACACTGCCGCGCTGTCCGCCGGACCGCTTTTCACTCCAAGTGCAGATGCCCCTCCTTATGCTCATCCATCAATCATGCTTGGCCACACATGTATGCCCCTAAACCACCGACATAGGTTTTTCTGTACGCCCGTCCATCGCAACTCCTCCATACACCTCCCTGCATGCCACCCCCAAGCTCCACTAGCCAGTTTCGCCAGCTCCCCGCGTAATGAGGGACATTTGTGCAAGAGTCTTAAACCTGAGTGCGGTCCAAATCCAATGCCTTTGCATGCTTTTCAAGTGGCAGTGTAACGCAGTGCTGCTACCAAACAGGTGGTCTGCCATTAGCACGCCATGGGTGGCGGCGTGAGCAGCGGCGGCACAAACCCATCATTCTCGCAGCAGCAAGCTCGCAGCAAGCCCGCCTCAGTGCCTCACTGCTGCACGAAGCAGGCGGCATGCACCATGTCAAGGCCCTCAGGCGTCCGCCACCGAGCGCTGCGCGCCGCCTACCCTCCGGATGGCCGGCAGGCGGTAGGTGTTGCGCCGCACGCTCTCGTCCCCCCAGTAGATGCGGAACACAAACTGGACGGGCGCGTCTGGGAAGTCCTGGCGCAGCCAGTTGGTGCCAGGCTGGCCCAGGGTGGCGGGTGGCTCGGGGGAGACGTCGATGCTGAAGCGCCCGCTTGCAGTGACGTTGAGGTGCTTGTCCAGGGAGGTCAGGGTGCCGCCTGCGCGGTGGGGATGGTTAGCCCATATGCTTAGCCCATGGGGCATGCTGGGGTGGCGGCTGGGGGCAGGGAGGCGCCGTCAGCCTCCCAGGCATGCGCATGGACCAGGCAGCGCATGGGCGGCAGGCAGCACGCGGCAGGTCAGGCCAACGCGCATTCAACACCACCCTCACAAAACGAAACGCCGCACACGGCTCACCGTAGTTGTAGCCTGCGGTGTCCACAAAGATGCCTGGGTAGGGGTAGGTGACCTGGGACAGGTCCAGCACCTGAGGGGCAGCAGGGGCAGAGGCTGGGCGAGCTGAGCGGAACGGTGTGGGTGGGTGCCCGGACGGCAGAGGACATGCACCCAGCAGTGACGGGACCAGCTGCTGTGGCAGAGCGGCACGCCAGGCTCCACATCCCAGCCAGCGGCACAGCAGGGCGCACTGCTCAGCACCACAGCGCCGCAGCGCAGCGCAGCACACCTGGATGGACCAGAAGGCGAGTGGGTTGGAGGGTGGCGGCGCCTCAAACTCCAGCCGGTAGGCGGCTGCACCCTGCAGGGCCAGACCCTCTGCGTCCACGCTGCCCACATAGTACGCCGCGTTCTCCACCCATTGCAGCGGCCTGCATCATGCAGCGGAGGGGCGAGTCGGCAGTGGATCAGCCTCACGGGGCTGTGGTGACGTGCACAGCAAAGACCTGCCTCTGCTCAGCGCAAAACAGGTGTGCCAAGGCGGCGGCACGCATGCTCCTGCCGGTGCGCACACCGCATCTGGCTGTGACGACACCCTGCTAGATGAGCTTGAGCCTCCCTCACCCAAAGGCCTTGACGATCGCGGCGCCCAGCAGCACATCGGAGCCCCAGCGCTCCTGCAGCGTGTGCAGGGCCCAGCCGTTGGGCTCCCAGCTCCCAAACCAGCTGCAGGGTGGGTGGGAGGGTTGCAGAGGCGGGTGGTTGTGGGTGCAGGGCGGCCAGCGTGGTGAGTCGAAAACGAATTGCATGCCCATGCCGCAGGGGCTGCACATTCTTGCAGGACACCACAAGTTGCAGTGCCACTGCCCCCTGCTCGCAGCTGGGGCCGCAGGCAACGCACGCAGGAAGCCACCCCTGCGCCGCGCCAGCGCCCCTGCCCAGCTCACCGAGCCTCGATGAAGGCGGCTGCCACAGGCGCGGCGTGCGCCAGCGCCGCCTCCACCTCAGGTTGCAGGGACTCGGCATTGAAGGCTGCCTGTGTGGACAGGCCCAGCTGAGCGAGCTGGGAGTGCAGCGGGTCCGCCAGGGCCTGCTTGGGGTTGGTGCGCAGGATATCGCCTGCCACGTGCCAGAAGTAGAGCGGCTCGGAGCTTTCCGTGGCCTAGGGCAAGGAAGCGGGGAGGGGCCGAGGGCAAGGGCGAGGGATGGGTGGGGGTCAGGTGGGTCCGCAGATCTGTGCGAGGCAAGGCGTGCGTATCAGCACCCATAACAAACTAAGTACCACAATGGAAACAGCTACACAGCCAACGACTGTTCTGAACAGCCCTACAGCCGGTTGCAGGGCCGGGAACAGCCTGTAACAGCGCCTCGGCTCACCAGCGCCTTCTCGGGGTCCAGGAGCTGGTAGCCAAAGCCGCGGCGAGCGGGCACAGCATCCCCGCTGGGCACGCTGACCCGCCAGCCCTGCTGGAAGGCGTCAGCGCCGGGGCCATTCTGCCGCACGCGGCCAAACAGGGATCCCTGGTGAACAGGAGAGGAGGGCGGTGGGCGGTGAGGTGTGGCGGCAAGCTCAGCTGAGAGTATGCAGGTGTAGCAAGCAGGCCAACGGGCCATTGGGCAGGCAATGGCAGCGCCATTGCTGCTGCACGGATGCATGCCCGTCGCCCCCGCTCCATCTCAGCTCCAGCAGCGCCCCAACCGCACCTGCCGCGTGGTGGAGCGGACCACACGGGAGGGCGGGAAGCCAAAGGTGGGGCCGCTCCAGCCGGGCGGCAGCAGCAGCCAGCGCCCGCCTGCATCGTCATTGGTCTGGGTGCCAATGGTGCTGCGCAGGGGGAGGGTGGGCAGCAGGTTGGTGCAGATTTAGATCCGCCCGGCCACCTGCGTGCAAGGCATTGGAGCAGGGAATGCAGCGCACAGCGGCAGGCGCGGCGAGCCAGCTGCTGTGCTGTGCTGTGCTGCGCTGCGCTGTGCTGTGCTGTGCTGTGCTGTGCTGTGCGCTCACTGGAACATCTCCTGGTAGATGTCCAGGAAGATCACGCTCCTGCAGATGGCAGAGAGGGGGCAGAGGGCAAGATCAGTCAGGCCAGAAGCAGAACTGCCGCCCACAGCATTCTCATGCAGCCTCCTAGCAGCCCCTGGAAAGGGTGAGGACGAGTGAAGCAGCAGCAGCAGCCCACAGCTGCTGTGCCGTTCACCGCAGCGCTCATCCTCACCAGAAGCCCCCAGCCTCGGCAGTCGGGAACTCAAACACCAGGGGGCCGTCATCCAGATCATAGAACAGAAAGGCGTAGCGGGTGGCCTGCAGCGCAAGGCGGTTGGCAGAGTGATGTGAAGTGCCGCCTGGGTTCATCTGTGGACAGCGGTTGCTTCCTCTCTCCTCGCGCAGCACAGACGAACGATGCCCTTGCCATGCCCTAGCACAGGCAAGCCCCTGCAGCCGCTCCCCGCTTTGTACGCACCCCATTGCCCACGGGCGCGTCACGCCCCGCCTTCTGCTCAACACTGGTTGTGTAGAGCCACCACCGGTTGGGCACCCCTGCGTCGGCAGCGGCTGCGTTGAGGGGCAGGTAAGGCAGGATGGTCAGTCGGTGCGCGCACCTACAGGCAGGCCGTGTGCCCCGGCGATCGGCAGCAGCATGAAAATGGCTGGTTGCAGGATGAACAGCGCCATGCATGCAGTCGCACCCGGCTACGGCGCAAGCAGGGCGAGAAGACAGCAGCCTGATTGTACAGCAGTACCAGTCACTGGCAGTGCGGCGCCCCGGCCAGTGCCCCGCTGAGGCGCACCTGGGATGGCATCAGCCACCTTCTGCCCGCCCTGCTTCCAGGCGTTGACCTGCTGCACCAGCCAGACAGCCGGACTGAACAGGTGGTAGGCCTCCACCGCGGCCGCCAGGTGGGACAGGCCCGGCTCGTGCAGCAGCTCGATCGGCAGCCCCTCCGCCAGGTGGAACAGATCGTGCTGCACAGCGTACTTGATGCCGGTTTGGGAGGAGCCCAGCGCAGCCAGCAGGGTGGTGTTGTCGTAGACGGCTGCCGGATCGGACTGCAGCAGTGTCTGGAGCGGGTACCGCCTGCGAGCAGGTGGGGTCAGGTGCAGCATGGGCGGTCGCTTGAGCATGGGCAGTCCCTTGCGAGGGCAGAGCTGTGCTGCTGGCGTTTGCAACCCTGAGCGCCAGCGCATACACAACTGGTATTGCCGGCAGCAGTGCTTCAACTCAACGGTACCGACCAACTCTCCAGCATTGCCGCCTGGGCTGCTGGCAAGGCTTACGGCGCGGCACTGGGGCGGTCGCGAGGCGGCGCGGCGGGCCTGGCGGCAGCGATCCAGGCCATCAGCGCCAGCTCGAGCAGCACGATCGCACTTGTGCGGCGCGACATGGCGGCAATCCGCCGGCCTTTTGGGCCGCTCAAGGGGGCTGCTGGGGGAGGGCCGGTCGACCTGCGAGCCCAGGGTGGGAGTGCGCTGGTGCTGCCATCGTTCGGAACGTGTAGGGCATTGCAGTGCGCGCAGGTGTGGAGGGTTAGGCGAGGGCTAAGGCGAGCACTCCGGTGCCAGCAAGTCGCCGCCGTCGCCGCTGCTGGCATGATCGTACGGTTGTTCCTACGCCGTTTCCATTGATTGTCTTCTGCAGTACCAGTCTCTCTGCCGGAGCAGAGAGGCTGTCTGCTGCACCAGCTCGCTTGGCAGCGGCGCCCAGTCCACTCTGGTTGCCGCCGCTCGCGTCCGCACCATGGCTTGAACCCGTGCGGGCCTGCGGCAGCGCTTCAGGCTTCTGAAAATGACCAGAAACAATTGGAGAGGTGGGTGTTAGCGTTGCCGCGCCCCTCGAAAGCGCGCATTGGCCATGGGCCTCGCCACCAGCAGGGGGCCGCTCACCGCTCGCCCACCCAGCCGGAGCATGAATCGACCCGCTGCCTAGGAGACATCCAACGTGTCATGTTCACATCAAATTCCATTAAAACAACATTAACAGTTAAGCACACAACGCAGGAGGGGGATGCACGGCAATGTCGCAGCACATGCATGGGCGCCGCAGCCCGTCAGCGAGGCAGGTGATCAGGAGTTGCGGTGAAATGCAGCAGTGGACATCACAAATCACGCCTTGAGCATGCGGCGGGAGGCGGGCGCAGGGGCGGGGGCAGAGCCGCCCGCAGATGCGAACTGCTCGCAGGCCGGCAGGGTGGGGATGGTCAGCACGACGTTGAACTGCTCCTGAGCCGCCGACTGCACAGGGCAAGCAGCGCAGGGGATGGGAGTGCATCAACAAGATGCGTGGCAGAGGTCCGTAGTGCGTTGCGAAGGCTCGGTGGCATGCCCAACCTGCCTCCCTGACCATGCCTATCGATCCGCACCACCCCACTGCATGCACGTGCTGCAGCTGCAGCCGCCCCGCCATGCACAATCTCAAACCAGCCAGCCCCACACCGTACCTGCATGGCGTTGACCTGTGTGCAGATCTCGCGCGCCACGCTCACAAGGTCGTCCCGTGGGTAGATGGAGCCCCAGGTCTGGCCGCTGTTCTCTGGCACCCTGCGGGGTGGATGGCAGGCACGGATAACGGAGGCAAGGGTGAGCACTGCAGGCACCCCGCATGCAGGGGACACACAGTCAGCCAGGTTGGGACCAGCGCTGGGGCTAGCACATGCAGGTTAGCGCACTGCAAGGGTGCCACACAGCACCGCGCCACCGCTCCGCCCGCCCGGGCCTCACAGGTCCTTGATCTGCATGATCTGCTGCGTCAGCGTGTGCGCCAGCATGACGAAATTGTCCCAAGTCGCCTGCGCGCTGTCAGTCCACTTGATCTGATCGGTGGGTGTGTGGGGAATGTTTGGAGGGTGGGTTGGGGTCGGCCAGCAGATGGGAGCAACGGCGGCAGGGAGCCTCGCAACGGCAGCAGCTAACCAGCTGGCAGGGAGCATGCTGCAGCGCTGGCAGCAGCAGCGGCAGCAACAGCAGCAGGCAGTCCAGCGCACGACCTCAGTGCACAGGCTACCCTGCAGGCTATCCTGAGCCGCAACCAAAGCAGCAGCGGCGGCGGCAGCTGGTGCGCTCACATCCCAGGCGGAGGTGGCCATGCCGTCGACCGACTGGGCAATCTGCTCCAGCATGGCAGTGGCCTCGGGGGGAGACACCTCCTTGACTTGCTGAATCTGCAGGGTTTAACAGTTAACATGCGGGGCGCCGGGTGGGCGGTCGGGCTCACACACCTGAAAGGCGCATGCCGTCGGCATGCTGCTGCTTCAGTGCAGCGTCCGGACAGCGCAATCAAAAGAGCCATCGAGCCATGGCACCTTGTTGGAAGCTACATTGATGAATGCCTGAATGTCCTCAGGGTCGATCTGGCCTGCCGGTGGGCAGGAGGTGGGCAGGTTAGCAGGGACATGCGCCGCCCATCAACCGCTGCCGCCGCCGCCGCTCGCGCCGCTGCTGATGGCCGCCCCGCCCTGCCGGCGCGGTGAAATCGGAGACGAGCGGCGGATACATGGATATTTTACATCCTCCCGGCACTCACCCGCGCAGGGCCCGGCCAGCACCGCGACCGCCAGGAGCACCGCGAGGGTCCGCCGCATGTCGCCGCCGCCGCTGAAACGGAAGATCCAGAGAGAAGTGATTGCAATGACCGAGTGGCAAGGCCGCGCGGCTGCCATCGGCGCGCGGCAGGCGGTTGCCGCTCAGCGCGCCCAGCGTGGTCAGCTTCTGTTGCATCCTGTTCAGGTGCAGGTACGACCTGGGCCGCGGTTTCAGCTCACCACAACCGTTGGAGATCACACTGTGCAGTTCAGGAGTGAAAATATCAATTGCAATTCACGGCATGCCTCATCGCTGGGCCATCTGCAACGCATGCAGAGGCGTCTCGTGCCGCGGGAGCCGTGCTTGCTCGTGCAAGGCGCCGGCATGGCAGAAGGCAGACTAATATGCAGCCGCTAGCTGCCCGCCTGCAGCCGTCGCGGCGTTGCCAACTGCACCTGCCCGCTGCCGCCGCCGCCGCCGCCGCTGCTGCCGGTGCTGCTGCTGGGTGCCGCTGTGCTGCCCACATTCAGCAGCCGCTCCCCCTCCTCCCCTTGTGCCCCTGTGCCCTCGGGCTTGATGGGAGCCGCCGCCGCTTGCTGCATGCTCTTCAGCTTGGCGTAGTTGTAGTAGAGCACGGCCACGAACGCCAGGCCGTAGCCCTCCAAGTTCAACGCAGTGACGGGTGCCCTGTTGAGAAGGGCGGAGGGCGGGAGGGCGGCTGAGTGAATTAAAAGTTTGGGTGACAGGGCAGAGGGTTTGGCAGCGGGCATCGCTACCACCCTGGGTTGATTTCAGTACTGAGCACAGCAGCACCCGCCACGGCAGCTCTCACTCGCTTGCACAGCAGGCAGGACAGCGCAACCAGCCGCCAAACAAGCCATCCGGAACGGCAGCTCCTGACTTACACAGCAGCCAGGACATCGCAATGGGCAGCCAGACCTCCCATGTTCTTCAGCCAACGTTAACCAGCCCCAAACCCAAACCAACCCCAACCCCATCAATCAGCAGCTCACTTGTACAGCAGCCAAGACAGCGCGATGAGCAGCCAGTCCTTGACCACGCCCGCGATGTTCATGGTCAGGGCGCTGGTCTTGCCGATGAGCAGGAACACAGCCATGTTCAGGCCTGCATGCAGGGTGGGTTGATCGATCCAGAAGCCAGAGCAGGTTGGTGGCGAGGTGCGCCAAGAGTCGGAAATTGATGCACAATGCCCAGGGCAGGTGGCACGGGGGCGCACACAGTAGTGCGAATCCTGCCCGCGCCGCCCAGTGCATGCAACACCCCACCCACCCGGCCCGCAGGCTCACCAAAGGCTGCCAGCGCGTTTGTGAGGAACACAAAGGGGCTGATGCGCACGGTCGGGTCGTTCATGATTTTGGGCAGCTCCAGGAACACCTGTTGCTCAGGAGACAAAACAGGTCGATGGTGTCACGTGCTGGCGCACAGGGGGACGCAGAGTGCCCACCAGCAGCAAGCATCACAACCACCGCTCTGCTCCCCCGGCTGCCAAAGCATGCGCATGGCCCAGTGGCAGCAGGCCGCAAGCAGAGCATGCACTCACAAAGGGCACGCAGAGGAAGACGAAGCAGCAGGGCGCGATGAGGTAGAGCGTGGTGATCGGGTTCAGCTTGATGCCGCGCCGCTGCGGGTTGGGACATTGCAAGGGACAGTTGGGACAAGGGTGAGCTGTGGCCTTGGCTGGCCTGAGCTGCAACACGGGCACCCTCAACGCCCTTGCTGCTGTGGGAGGCGACACTGCGGCTGGTGACTGCCACCGCCTGATTTTCGGCAGTACCACCAAGCCCAGGAGCACGGCACCCAGCGCAACCCAACAGTAAAACACAGCTCAGAAGCGTGCCTGCAGCAGGATCTGCACCAGCGTGAGGCGGGTGGACTCGGTGGCCACGCTGGCCATCTGCAGCATGACGCCCACCAGCACAAAGTTTATCTCTGCAGGGCAAGGGTGAGGGGGAGCAAGGGTAGGGGCAGTGATGGGAAGCATCGGTTGCACACGGGTTGTGTCTGCATGGCGGGGGGCGCATGGGCGCGTGACCGAGGCTTGCAAAGGGATGAAGGTTGGCTGTGGTCGGTGGGCACCCACGGCACCACACCAGTGTCTCTCGGCAGCAAAGCACGCGCTGGGCAGTTGTGGCAGCACAGCGTGCAGCCAGTGCAGCCCTGCTCGCACCTCCGTAGGATGCGATGCAGATGCCCACAGCAATGACGAGCATGTTTGCCAGCCGGCCTGCGGATGTGGAATGGGTGCCAAAAAGCATAGCGCACGTGCCGTAACGACGGAAGACGATTGGCAGCAGCGGGATGCGTGCACGACATGCGTGCCTCAGGCGACAGCCAGCTGCTGCATGAGGCTCAGCAGCTGGCCAGCCACCCCTAAGGCCACACCTGTTGAGAAGTGCTCCGTGCCAAACAGGCAGCCCACGGTAAAGACAGCCATGGGCATGGAGGCCTGCAGGGCGGCAGCAGAGAGGGGGCGAGCTGCTGGTTGGCTTGCCAGCGGCAGAGTGGGACCGCAGGGGTGCTGCATGGCACGCAGTAGCGCTTCGGCAGCACAGGGCTCTGCAGCAGCCCGGTTCCCCCATCTGCTGGCTGAGCTGGGGCACCGGTGCCTGGGCACTCCCCGCCTACCTTGAGCATTTGGATGAATGACACCGACAGGTAGATGTAGGCGGCATTGCCCAGCCACAGCGTGCCGGCATACAACGCACTGATGGGCACAATCGTGCGCAGGTACGTGTCTGCACAAGGTGGCGGCAGCAGCAAAACCCTGGGCACCATCAGCAGCTGTCAGCTGGCCATCGTCTGACTGCACTGCGGGGCAGCAAGAACTGCGCCGCCAATCACCATCTGTTCCCCCACCTGCCATGTTCTCACCTGCATTCATCTGCACGCCTTCAACCCACCCCGCGCGGATGATGCACCACGCCAGCGCGGCGCAGAAGGCCATGTGCCACATCGTGAGCGCCACCGGGTACGGGAAGCCTGCAAAAAGCGGGGGAAACAGGGTCATGCACACTGCAGGCGAGGGCACCGGGTGGCAGTTGCCGGCACTGGGCGGCTGCAAGCGCTGCGGCCGATTCTACATCTCCAGCCAGCGCGGCAGCGCACTAACCGCCATAGGCAAGGAGCCATTTGTTGTAGAGGATGACCCCCGCGCTCAGGGCGATCCACAGGAACACGTATCTGCGCGCAGGAGCGCCCCAAGTCAGCAGCAGGGGCGCAGGGGCGGCAAGAGTGGCGGCAGCAGCGGCGGCGGCGGCAGCAGCAGCGGCGGCAGTCGCGAGCGGCGGCTGCTGATCTGCCGGCACCTCTATCACACTACAAACCGTATGCAACACCATCTTGCGCAGCAGCTGCTCCCGGAAAGCGTGCGGCGAGCAGCGGCCAGTACAAAAAAGCCGCCAGGGCCCGCCTTACCCATAGGCGACTGCTATGCGAACCCAGAGCTTCCGATCCTGCGCGGGAACGACGCGGGCCATAGTGCCGGCACAGAGCGCTCGAGCCGGCCCAACAAGTGAAGTGTTGAAGCTGATCCAAGGCCTGCAACGGTCGTGATGACAAATGGTCGATCAGTTGAAGACGCTATGGCAGCAGCAGCGTCAGTGGTGCACGCCAAGCGGAGCGGCGCCATGGCAGGCCAAGCCGCCGGGCCGGGCCGTCCCTTTGACCGGCTGCTTTGGAGGCTGCGATCTAGTTGTGTGGCTTACAGGCTAAAAGAATTAGTGCGTTTCACAGGAAAACGATGAATGCGGCATCTTCAGGGCAGAGCACAACGCAGCAGGCAGGACTACTGCCAATGGGCGGCGGCAGCGGGAGAGCAAATGGCACAAGGTGGTGGGCGTCTATCAAGCGGACAAGAGGTAGCAAGGGGCAGCTAATACAAGTAAGTAAGGGCACAGCATGTTACGGCGATTATGCTGCTGTTGCACCACAGCACCAGCTGCAAGAAACAAATACAACGAACCCATCGGGTTGCGGACCTCGTCGGCGCAGCCACGCGCTAGCTGGTGGCCAGAGCTAGCAGGCACGCCGTCAGCCAGCAGCCGGCGGCCAGCAGCGGCAGGTAGACACATGCATGAGCAGCCGGCAGGCCTTGCACGGGCGGGAAGGCTTGCTCCAGCAGCCACACCGCCCAGTGTGGCAGGTGCTGCGCTGCTGCTGCTGTGCAAAGCCAGCAGTGTGGGGCGGCCTCGCCCTCTGGCTCGCCTTGTATCAAGGCCGCTTGTGCCTGGAGATCCATGCCCTCGTTGCTCCCTGCCTCGCTGCCTGCCACAGCCTCAGACTGCACGCTGAGCGCGCCGCTGCTGCCGGCACGGCTGCTGCTCACGCTGCCCAAGCTGCTTGGTGTCGAGGTGCCTTCCTGATGCTGCTCGGTGTGGCGCCGTCGCATGTCAAAGCCGGCAGCGGCCCTGAGGCTGAGCCACGTCCAGTGCATCACCGCAACTGTGGGCAGCACCCCACCGCAGTACAGCAGGAGAAAGGCGAGCAGTGAGGTGCACTGCGCCTGCGGCCCTCCCAGCAGCTGGTCTGGGGAACCAAACAGGCCGGTGCCGCCTGCTGCGGCGGCGTGCAGGGCCGCGATGCGTCCGCGCTGGGTGGGATTGGCGAGCAGCTGCAGCAGGGCAGGAGGAAGGGGGGTGCAGTTGATGAGGGAGAGGGCTGGGGGGACGGCATGGCGGCGGCTGGGCAGGGCCGGGCAGCTGGGGGAAACGTAGCAGCAGGTGCTAGGTGCTAGGCGGCTGGGGCGCACAACGGCAGGTGCTCAGCAGGGCAGCTGCGGCGCACGGCGCCAGGTGCAAGGCAGGGCAGCTCGCGCCGCTGTACACCGGCATGCAGCTGCTGCACATGCTCACCGGCAAGTCGCAGCACGTGTGCATGTGGCGCAGCAGCAGGACCAGGCAGGGCAGCTGCACCGCCAGGTGGGTCGGCAGGTCCAGAGGCAGCCCCAGGCTGAGCATGTCGAGCATAATTGCACGGCTGCCTGCGGAGGGGTAGGTAGAGGGTGCCCAGTCCAGCTGCCATCCAACCCTCTGGCATGCACAGCAACAGGCGCCAGGGCATGGCTGCAGTGCTGCGCATGGGCATGTGCTGCTGCAGTCGCCCTGCGCGGCCGCTCCGCACCTAAGAACATGCGCACAGCATCCAGGGCCGGGCCGGCGGCCGCATGTCGCAGCTGGGCTGCGGACTTGCCGCTGCCGGGCGGCAGCAGGGCGCACGCCAGCAGGCGGTAGGCGGCGACGGCCCAGCGCCGTGCGCCGTTGGCATATGCCGGCGTGAAGGACAGGAGCAGCAGCGCAATGGTTGCCAGCAAGAGAGCCGTCTCCTGGCTGGTGAGGAGCCCGGCCTCGCCATGGTACAGCGCACGACCAGACGCCGTGGCGGCGATTGAGAACGCAACGCCGACGAACGTGCGATCACAAGATATCTGGCTCCATTGTTGGTTGAACACGGCCATGCCTGCAGCAGGTTAAGAGAAAGCAGGAGGCGGCAGGCAGCAGGCGGCAGGTTGAAGCGTGCGGTAGAGACCGCCGCCGCCCGCCGCCAGCACTTGCCCCGTGCAGCCGGGTCGGCCTGCGCCATCGCACAGCATTCATTCCAGCCTGGCCTGCGCGCCTGGGGCTCAAATTTGGATGGCCGCTGAGTGTGCCGCAAGCGCGCGGGTTCAGGCGCGCCGCATGTCGCGCCCGAGACGGCGATTGAGCTTGGCAGATGTCGTGAACACGATTGCGGACACCAGCGGGGCCCTTTGTCGGCATGGCAACTCCCGGCTCTGCATGGAAGCGCTGGCCCCCGGTACCTGCTTGCAGGGCCTTTGCATCATTTCGTGACATTGGCCATAGTCGATCGGGAGTCCACCGACCCTCCCAGAAGCCGCCAGGCTCCCGCCCCACTTTGAGCCGCCCCCTGCCAGCCCCCTCCAGCCCCGCCCGGGGCGCCAGCAGCACGTGATCGGCGGAGCCACGCCCGCACTGCTGCCCAGCGGCCGCCTGCACGCCCCCAACTGCGGCAGCCTGCCGCAGCAGCGCTCAAATTTTCGCCTGGCCCCAGACGCCTGCCGGGCGCCTGCAGTCTGGCAGCCCCTCAACCAGCCGTGCCCGCCAGCAGCAGGCGGCCATGACGGCCGACGGCGCCGCTTTTGCCGCCCGAGGGTCTGCAGCCGCTCTGACCTTCACCCCGCAGCTGACACCCTCGGTCTGCAAAGCGCTGGCTGCCACGCTGCCGGCGCGTGTGGTGCTGCGTGGCGCGCGCTCGGTGGGAGCCGCCTGGCAGACCTGGGTGAGTCGGCAGGGCTGCTGGGCGGCGCCGCGCAGCACCCAGCACCCGACCTTGCATTGCGGGAGGGCGCTCTCTCGGAAGTGCAACAGGCATGCTCTGCCCTCCACTGCACCTCCCCGCCCTGCCTTTCCCGCCTGCAGGTGCACTACTCCGGCCAGCAGACGTTTGTGGGGCGGCTGTCGCGCCAGGCGGCCGCCGTGGCAGCCGACATCGTGCTGACCTGGCAGCAGCACTGCCTCACAGCCAAGACCGCGCAGAAGGTGCGGCGGGCTGCGCAGCATGCCGCATGCGGCGGTTGAAGGTGCCCTGCAGCAGGCGTGCCGCATGTGCAGTCCATCAGTGCCAGCGGGTGCGTGCAACATGCCGCAGCAGCGGGCGCCCATGCACCCATGTCCCGCCTTGCTGCCCTGCACCGACGCCCTGGCGCCGCCCAATGGCCCCCCCTCCCCGCAGGCCGCGCAGCGCGCCCTCAACCTGCCGGGGGCTGGCTACTCCTCCGATGCTGCGCTGATGGCCCAGCTGCACCGCGTGCAAACCGTGGGCCAGATGCGGCAGCTGCTGGAGGGCATGCTGCTCACCGACTCAGAGCCCTGGCAACCCGCCGGTGCCGCCGCAGCGGCCCAGCTGGACAGCCCGCAGGTCAGTGGGGAGCCGTCTGATGCGCAGAGTGAGGGCGCAGGCAGCACGCACAGCGTGCACACGCAGCGCGGCCGCGGCGGCGCGCCTGCCGCAGCGGCCGCGGCTGCGCCATGCCGCCTGCGCCACCGGCGCAAGCAGCCCTCCCCAGCCCGCTCACCTGCACCCGATGAGGGCATGGCAGTGGGGCAGGGGGAGGAAGGGCAGCAGCTGCCCGCCAAGCGCCTGCGCATCAGCAGCCGCCGCTGGGCGGACGAGTGAGGGACTAGGCTCGCAGCCAGGAACGTGACTGTGTGCTGGGGAGCTCATGACCCACACTTGCTTTTCCCCATGCATGAGTGTACTGCACCCATGCTTTTCGTGCCACATGATGCCGTGCCACATGATGCCGTGCCACATGATACCAGGCCATGCAAACCAAAATGGCAAACCCCAAGTGCATACCTTTACTACTCTCTTTCAAAATCGCCACCTTGCCCGCCCTTGCAACCTGTGACCTGAACTCACACATGCCGCTCGCAACATCGCGGCAATTTGCTGCAATCACCTCCTGGGATCCCTGCGCCCCACAGCATTCCCTCCACCCAATTTTCCCTGCTTGCATTCTTGGCCAACGCCGCGTGATCCAGCGTTACACTGTAACGAGAAGCGGAAACAGAGGGGAGCGACTGCAGAAAGCGAGCAGGAAAGGACACGACAATCGAGCACGAAAAATGGGGCTGCGGATAAATCTGCGGGGTCGCTCACTCGCCCAGCTGCTGCCTTCAAGTGGAGTGTTTCGTTCATGCGTTTGCATCCAGCTGCGTAGCCGCTCAGTCGATCTTGTAGATCTGTAGTGGCAGGGGGCAGTGCAAGAGAGATGGTGGTGCGAGCCCTGCCACAGCCGGCAGCGAAGCGGGCCAACGCAGCACACACCGGCTCGAACGGCAGCGTGTGGTCCAACAACTGCATCCCCCGCGCCAGCACCTCCCCCAACCAACAAACCCGCCCCAGCGCAGCCTGCCTGCCCGGCCCACCTTCTTGAGCTTGATGACGAGGCGCCAGTCGTCCTTGCTCAGCTCATCCCGGAACATCTCCTTCAGCACGTCAATGGACTTGCGCCTGCACATGAGGCAGGAGTAACGAGGCAGGGGATGCATCGGCAGGGGCGGTGGTCAGCCGGGCTCTCATGGCGGCCGGCTGGCCTGCAAGCAGCCCAGCACCCACAAGCCACAGCTTTCCCACATGTTGCTTTCCAGGTGCAGGACTGCCCAGCACCCACAAGCCGCTGCTGCCCAGCATGCTGCTGCGGCTCACGTGATGCGAGACATGAGCTCGTCGCGGTGGTCAAAGTGGCGCTCGTACGAGCGGGAGGCCTCCTCTGGCTTGGTGGCCTGCACACAGACATGGCAGCGGTGGTGAGCTGGTCAACAGGGTGATAGGCAAGGCACGTGGGAGGAGCAGCCGGAATTGGAGGGAGGGCGACGCTAACACAGCTGGTCTGCTGTACTGCAGCACACAGCGCGGTTCGGTCACTGGCCCATGTGGTTGCGAGCGCACACGCCATGCCAGCTGCCTGCTGTCACCCCCGCAACGCGTGAAAGCTGCCAGCAGCACCCCATCCCTCCCGAAACAGCAGCAGCCCAGCAGCAGAGCCCAGCACCCACCTCAATCTTCATGGCCACAGCGTCACCCTTGCGCGCCGTGTCCACGGGCTTGTGGTCCTTCTCAAGGGAGGCGATACGGCCCAGGTCCACACCACCCTGCGGCAGTGAGGCCACATGCAGAAGTGGGAGGGGTGAGTGGAACGACCACGGCCACAAGTGCAGTGCAGCGCTGCGCAGGCGCAGCAACAGGCACGCCACGGCGGCAATCTGCCTGCGTGCCAGCACCCAACAGCGGGTGCATCCCAGGCCACCTCCAGACAAGCCATGCGCCCCTGGTCTCACCCGGCTGGGCACACAGATGGGGGTGCCAACCTTGGCAATGCCCTCCACCACCTGCTCAGGGGTGAACAGCGGCCACTGGGGAGTGAGCAAGTGCGGGGCCCAGCACAAAGAGGCAGGGCAGGCACGTGACCCCGCCTGGCATTTCCTGCGCTGTGTTCCACCTGCGCTGCGCAGCTCCTCACCTGCTCTCCCAGGTCCTTGTGCAAGGTCACGGCATTGACATCTGCCCCCCAAAACCATGTTCCCAACGCAACCAACTCCACAGGCCCACCTCGCCCACCCACCTCCACGCCCAAGATGATGGGGTCCTTCTGGTTGAAGATGCAGGTGGGCAGGATCTTGAGCACGCAGGGGAAGACCGCCGTCAGCTTGGCAGCCTCCTGCTCCTCCTCCTTCACCTGCGCAGCAGGGGCAGCAGCAGCAGCGCGAAACAAGGTGGGACACGGGCGGTGCGCTGTGTGCCGTGTGTGTAAAGAGCGCGCCGCCCTCGGCTGGGCAGACGCGGGACCAGCCACCCGTTCATGCTGGTACAAGCTGTCAGCGGCAACGAACCAGCGGCCACCCAACACAGCGCAAGCGCCCGCCCGCTTGCACAGCTGCCAAAGCCCTGCCTTGCCTGCTTCAGGTACGCGGTGAACTGGTCAAACAGGTGGTAGATGATGTCGGCTGTGAAGATGCGCACACCCAGCTGCTCCGCCAGCGTGGCCGCCTCACGCGTCACTGCAGGGGGGACACCAACAACGCAACCGCAGTCTGCCGGTGAGGACCGAGAAGGAACCAATGCGCTTCAGGACGGGGCTGGTCCGGTCGGCAGCAACCCTGACGGACATTCTGTTGGCTGTTTTCGGCGTAAGGCGCCTGCTGTTGGCTGTTTGCTGTTGGATGTTGGCGCACGCTGCAGGCACCCCTGCCTGCAGGCCCAGCCACCCGCCACACACCAATCCCCAGCCGCATACTCACCCGGCACATCAAAGGCCAGGATCACTCCAAACTTCTTGTAGCCGCGCTCAATCATGGCGTTGGCGCGCATCACATCCTTCTTGTTGATGGGGCCGATGTTGATGGAGGACACCGGGATCTGCGGTTGGGGCCAGCAACCAGGGGCGTGGCAGTCAGGGCCAGCAAGCCAGGGGCAAGGTGGTGGCTGGGGCCAGCAAGCCAGGGGCATGGCCGGGGCGCAGAGTCGCCGCTGCTGGTGTGTCCGCCCTGTCGGCGCAGGCAGCCCAACCGGATTCAGGGCCGTGGGCTCGCAGTGCGTGCGCTGCTGGGCAAGCAGCCAATGGCTCAATATTCAATGCTCCAGCAGCGCCTGCACCGCCAGCCCTCACTGAACAGGCAACAGGCCAGCTCTCCGCCACACATCCAGTTCTCCACCACGCACTCGCTACTCCACACTGGCGGCTCACCCGCACATCGTCCGACTTGAGGAACTCCAGCAGCGCCTCCAGCGAGCCCAGGGTGCTGGCCTGCACGCACACGCCCTCGCCTGCAGGCAGGGCAGGGCAGGAGGTGCGCACGCGGTTGAGTCAATGCGCGCAGGTATCGCAGCGGACTGGAGCAGTTGCCGCCAACTGGCAACAACACGCTTGGGCAGCATGACCTGGAGCGCCTGATAGCCCCCCGGGCTGCCCAGACAAGCAGCCAACAGTCGCACAACTTGGCAGCCCTGCCCACCCGTCCACAGGGCCGGAGATGTCCTGCATGCCATGCCCCCAACCACCGCACCCTTCTGGTGCAACGCCAGCAGCCGCACGCCACACCCCCACTCAAGCGACAGTGACAATGACCCACCCGTCTTGTCCACGGAGCTGAAGATGTCCTGCATGTCCTCCATCACCGCATCCTTCAGGTCCTCCACATCATCGTCCGGACCCACCTGCGGGGCAGGGCAGAGGAGGTGTGCAAAGCGTTTGGTGCTGTACGGCTGAGCAGTGGTATGGTTTGGTGGGCCGGGTCGTTGCGTACACTCAAACTCCAGCCTGGCCGCCAAGCAGGCAGCAGGTCCATCCATCCAGTGTCCCCAGGAAGCTGAGAGCAGGCAAGCAGGACATGTGCAGGTGCCAGGCGGCACCGATCTGCAGCAGTGTGCAGCGCCACTCACCACATACAGCTGGGTGCCGGCCACCGCCGACTCCAGGTTGTGCGCCGCAATCTTCACACCCATGGCCGCCTGCAGCAGCGGTGGCGCAAACACACACCAGTGAGGCGGCGCCGCGGGAGCTGCCAAATGAGTGCACTGGACGTGGGCTGGCGATGCCCGTGCGACGGCAGCGGGTGCAGTGCAGCTGCTCATGTGCAGAGCATCCAGGAGCTGCTGGTGGAGCAAACACCAGGAGCTCCTCCCTGTTAAAGCAGCGCTCACCCGCAGCTCCTTGTGGTGGATGTACTGGCCCTTCACGCGGATCTCCTGCGCAGAGGGACGGTTGGTGACAAAACGCACAGCGCATGTGAGTCAAGTGCGAAGCATGTGTGAGCCATGCGGATGCTGTCGTGATGCATGCCGTCCTGTGATGCTGCCGCAGCGCCACTGCCCCTCAGCTGCAGCGCAAGAAGCAGCAGCGGCGGCGGCAGCAGCAGCAGCAGCAGCTCATCAACTCACTCGAAGCGGCTGCGGTGTGAGCAGTGCGCGCACGGTTGTGACGATGGGCCCACCCAGGCCGCACACCACAATCGTGTCACCTTCTCGCAGCATGCCTGCCACAATGCGGCACAGGGGGAGAGTGGAAGCGTTGGGTTGTTGCCCAACGGAGCGACAGTGGCCCACTGCGGTGCCACCCCAGAGGTCTGCCTATGCACTGCACATGAAATGCACTCAGCAGCAGCTGAAGGAAATGCGCAGCACCATGCCAAAGCCCGTGCCGCTCGGCACCGCCCCCGGCAACAACACATGGCAGGGCGAATGCAGTGAATGCAGCCCAGCCCTCCCCTGGCACCCACCGTTGACCAACACCACATCGATGGTGGTGCCCAGGCCCTCAATCTGCTTCACCTCCAGCACCGTGCACTGCGAGGAGGAGGGGGAGGAGACACGATGTTGATGACGGGGATTGGGAGCAGAGCAGTGTGCAGCGGGGCGACAGCAGAACAAGGGCTACCATGAGCTCTGCGCCCGCCGGCAAGCTGTATGCTGCTGCAGCAGCCCCTCCCCACCCAGCCCCCAATCCCGCCTTAGAATACCCCCAGTGGAGGAATGGAACAGTGCACCAGCTCGTTTGGTTGCGAGCCAGGCAGCCCCTACTGGTGCAGTGCACACACACCCTCCGCACCTTCTGGTGCAGCCCACACACTCCAGCACCCCCCCACACCCCTCAACCTCACCTCCAGGTTGTTCACAAACATGAGGCGCTCCACCATGAGCGACTGAGTCAGCTTGACCACCAGCTGCAGCAGGTCGGGGATGCCTGCAACAACACACACACAGTAGGTAGAGGTGGCGGGTTGGGTGCATGGTTGTGGATTGGGGGTTGCTTGTGCGACGATTCTCGGTCAGTGCTGGGGGCCGAGACTGACTGTGGGTGTGGCACTGGGCAGCGCCGGCAGCAGGCATCTAACCAAGTATTGACTGCGCCAGCAGAAGATGCACCCCTCCCGTGATGGCGCGCTGATTGCGCACGTCGCCTAAGAACGGCAGCCATCCATGCTTCTCAGTGCACCCAGGGGACCAAGGGCAGCGGCGGCGCACCCTCTCCGGTGATGGCGCTGGTGGGCACGATGTTGATGAAGGAGCGGGGGTCGCGGTTGCGCCAGTACAGCGCCACGTTCAGGCCCTGCTCGTTCAGCTGGAGCATGACCTGCAGGACAGTTGGGGGGAGGGAAGGAGGGCGTACGGCTTGTTATCACCGAGCTGAGCGGCTCTGCACTCACTTAAGCTGAGCTGAGCTACTCGAGAAGCATTGTTCAGGGCAGTAATTAGCAGGGGAGCCTGAGCATGGGGGAGCCTCCACAGGGGGGGCGCAGCCCATACCCCCCTGCTTCCGGTGCGCAGTCACTAGCCGGACCAACGCCCGCCAGCCAACGCAAGGACATAGGCGGGCATGCCACTGCAGCAAACAACTTGGCTGGTTGAAAGCAACAACTTGCCTGGTTGAAGCGGTCGTCAAACTCCTTGCGCACATACTCCTCCTGCCGCGCAAAGGCGTCCTGGATGGGGCTGTTGGGTACGCTGTTCCACTTGTACAGGCGGTCCACCTTGTTCATGGCTGCACAGCAACGCAAAATGCCAACGGGGGGTGTCGGTCAGTTGTTAGAGCAGCGCAAGGTGCGGGGCAGCAGCTGTTCCGGCTGTACAGGCGGCCCGCCTTGCTCTTGCTTGTGAAAGGAAGGAAGAACAGAGTATGAATGGTCGCCAGTGAGCAGCAGCTGGGGCCGCAGACCCTCCCCCACAATGAGCGCCAGGCCTGCACCTGCTGTGCTGCAGCGGGGCAGCGCTTACCAATGATGAAGGGCGTCTTGCGCATCTTCAGCAAGTTGATGCTCTCAATGGTCTGCGGGGGCGGAATTGTTTCCCGGGATGCGCAGCCTCAGGGTGCGCTGAATGCAAGCCGGCAATCGCTCCCCGTGCTGCGGCGGCAGGCGGCATGGGCTGGCGGCGCTGGCGCGGCTGCAGCCTGCTGCAGCAAGTCTTTGGGTGCGGCAACGCCCCGCCTGCGCAACCGTGCCGAGCAGCAATTAGTGCAACAAATGTAGAGTCACACCTGCTGCTCCAGGCCGTGCATGAGGTCCACCACCAGGATGGCAATGTCGCACAGGCCGCTGCCGCGCGACCGCAGGTTGCTGCAAAGGACAGGAGCAATGGGGCGGGCCAACAGCAATGGTCAGTCTGGAGCGTGGCAGGGGTGGGAGCTTGCCGCGCGACTGCAGGGTGCTGCACAACAGCAGGCGGTTGGTGCCCAGCGGTGGCGGTTCATTGGAAGCAGCCCCAGCGCAGGTGAGAGGCTGGCCAGGCCCCTGCGGCACGATGGCCGCAGCAGCTGCAGCACGATGACCGCAGCTGACTACTCCCACCGCGCCCCCACCTGAACGACTCGTGGCCTGGGGTGTCGATGACCAGCAGGCCCGGCAGCTTCAGATCGAACTGCCGGCCCTTGCGCAGCTCCTCAGTCCGCATCTCAACGGCGCCTGCAGGTCACAGACGGATCAGGTGGCATGGCATCAATCAGCATGCTGCAGCGGGCGCCTCTGGCTGCTGGTGCACGCTGCAGCTGGTTGTCAAAAGTGCCCGGTCTGACAGGCCTAGCCGTGGATACTCACGGCTCCCTGCCGCCCCGCCAATCTCCCTGCCACCCACCAGCCCTGCAACACACGCAACCTCACTCCGTGTTGGCACTCACTCGCAGGGATGTAGGTGGCGCCAATCTGCTGCGTGATGCCGCCTGCCTCGCCGTCCTGCACGTTGGTGCGCCGGATGTTGTCCAGAATCTTGGTCTTGCCTGCACGTAGTGGGCAGTGAGGCAGTGGGCAGTGAGGCAGTGAGGCAGTGAGGCAGTGAGGCAGTGAGGCAGT